>VZQC01005638.1:895877-998271 GCA_009823505.1 Rhizomys pruinosus
ATATATATATATATATATATATATATATATATAGTTTTCAAATTCGCGGAACTCCTTTTAAATCTCCTAAAAGAAACCCCATTTTTAGGCATGCTTATATTTTAAATCTAAGCTCTTGACAAATAAAAATTTTCCTCTTAAAAAGAGGGGGGGAAATATTTTCTGGGTCCAATCCATTGGATTACTATTTCTAATTATATTAAAAATGTTAAGTTACAGCAAATTAAATCTTGTAACATGCCCCATAGCATGCTCAGATATCTGGCAAAATAGCTTTAACTCCATTTATTCTAGCTAGAGCTACCCTAAGATCTGTGTTAATTCTTATCCAAATTATACAAAAAGAATCAATGTCTAATAACAACATTCATGATGCTTTATATCTTATGAGCCTATATTCCCTGATTAGTAAAGTGTTCTGTAGTATAATTAACCCAAATTTTAAAAAGTAATTAAACAGGGGCTGGAGAGATGACCTAGCGGTTAAGAGCGCCGACCGCTCTTACAGAGGACCCGGGTTCGATCCCCAGCACCCACATGGCGGCCGAGAACCCACATGGTGGCCGAGAACCGTCCAAAACTCCAATTCCAGGAGAACTCCAGTTCCAGGGGAATCCGACACCCTCTTCTGACCTCCGCGGCATTGCACGACACGGGTGCACAAACTTGCATGCAGACAGTACATTCATGCACATACAGAAATAAATAAAAATTAATAAAAACAATTTTTTTAAGTAAACAATAGTTTGCTCATGGAAAGGAATGAACAAAACTATAATGATTCCTATTAGAGAGTCATTTCCCTTCCTAACCATTAAAATGAAAAATAAGATTTGGTTATGCCAACAAGGCCTATAAAATTCTGATTTCTAACATGTCTGATATCTTTTTTCTGAATGGCTATTAATAATATTTGTTACCTGAAAAGAGGAAATCTTGCTAAAAGAAATTTTAAAAGAATGTTTTATTGTCATCTAATTTCTTCTATAATGTGACTTTTTATTTACTTTCCCAAACTGAAATCTTGTATAATACCAAAATAGATAACAGAACAGATCAAGTCAGTATCCACAAATACAAATAACAACATTTTAGTTATTAAAAACCAATCAGTCCTAAGAATTAGAGCTAGCCAGTTCACATGATGCTACAGCTATACAATCAAGCTGTCCAAAATGAAAAATAAAATTAAAAGACAATAGATTCTTTTAAATATTCATTAAATAACATAGTTTATAGAATATAAATAACTATAGATACAGGGGAAAGCAAAGACAATCTAGTTTTTAAAAATAATATATGTGGGGCTAGAGAGAAATCCCAGTAGATAAGAAGACTGGCTGCTCTTACAAAGGACCTGGGTTCAATTTCCAGCACCCACATGGCAGCTAACAACCATCTGTAGCTCCAGTTCCAGGAGAATCCAACACCCTCTTCTCACCTCCATAGACATTGCACGTTACAGGTGCACTTCCACACATGCAGGCAATACATTCTTACACATAAAATAAAACTAAGAAAATATTAAAACAATAATATACATAAGAGTGGTTAGTAAGGGAGGTGCAAATATGGGAAAGAATTTAAATATGATCAAAATATATTTTACGAAAATTCACAGAAATTCAATAAAATGGACTACCATCAGACTGTTAAAATTGTCATGCCTCTTCAACCTTCATACGATACTAATCCCACTTTGAGGTACTTAGTTGTGCTCATTTAACTCATATGAGGTCAGCTGTTTCATTTCATACATGATCTCCATCATGATGGTCCCCTCCCAAAAGGCATGAGCAGTGCAGCCAAGTAACTATATACCAAAACCTCTAAAGCCATGAACCAAAATAAATCCTTCTTCCCTTAAGATGTTTTTCTATTGTATTTTTCATATTAATGGAAAAATCTAACACAAGAACAAGCTTCCAACAAATACAAGGTCTGTATTGTACTAGCATCTATGCAGCAGGAAGCAAGAGGATAAACAGTAAAACTGAGCCAACATGTATTCACACCTGAACTTGTAGTTACAAGTGTGAGACTGCACTTACCTCTGGTAGGGCTCCACATCCTAAGAGACTGTCAGCAGTTACATATGAAGGTTCTGCAGTACTCCGAGTTCTATGAAGCCTCAACACCCATGAACTGAAGCCTTGTCCAGGGAAGAGCTCCATAATGAGAAGAGACTGCAGAGAGCAGAATCTAAGTTGATCTACACATGAGGATTGCAGAGGGTAAATCATGGAAAGAGAAGAGAGCATCTTATAAGAACAGAAGAGGGAGCTCTAGACCTACAAAGTTAGGAAGCACCCCAATCTTGCCCATCTCCTAAAATTAAAGACAATAACCAAGGTGAAATACTTCACCTACAATAACACGCAAAGCCAAAGAAAACCACTTCATTATTCTTCATAGATTTTGTTGCAATTAGTGTGTTAACAGATATATTTCCATAGACTATATCCAAATATTATTTATGGCTTACTATGAATAAGCAGCCAAGTGACATTCATAAATCTAATGTAAATAAACAAGCATTCGCCCATCCGTACCCAGTTGATATATTTTCGTTACAGGCTTAGATAATTTGAGGTTTTGCTGTTTTAGAGGGATTGGCACTTTGTAATCAAGAGGAAAACCTGTCGCTTGCTAAATTTTTGGCATGTACAGCATTAGAATCCAGGAGACATGAGGATCAAGACACTTATGCAAGTCCTATATCGGTGACATGGTAAGATTCAGAGCAGCAATAGGTTGGAGCCAACTGTGCAATTCTTTACTCTCCTGAATATTAGATGCACTTGGCTTTGAAGCACCTACAAACAAATCTGATCGTCGGGGAGGAGGTAGGGAGTAAGTTTATTATAGCCAATTTTCCAGAAGACAGAGAAAAAGGTCAAATTCTGGGTTTTCTTTATAATGTATAAAAGCCCTAAAAATCACATTTTAAACTAACTTGCACACCATAAGGCAAACTGCTATGATTATTGAAAAAGAGCTTCTGACCTCTGTCAAAGTCTGACTTTTAATTTATATTTTCTTTATTCCATAAGCTATTGGAAAATTTTGAGTTGGAAGGTAACCTGTTGTAAGTTATAGTACATGCTGTGTACTCCTAGTGGCCACATGAGAAGAGTATATGTGGCTTGGGAGAACTGATTACAATGAGACTTGTTAGAAGACTGTCGCACCCATACAGTTCAGATGTATAATTAGCATGTGAAGAGGAGCAGGGAATTTCCAAGCAGAGGAAAACTTTGGGAGGTGTTGGTTTCCTTGTATTCTTTTAACTTCAAAAACTTTAATTACTGATGTTTTGGATCTTGCTTGGCTTCTTTGATTTGAAATGCTATCCAGCATTTCAATCTGTTCTTTCAGTTACTCTCCTCTGTTGGAAGAACAGTGCTCCTAACCACTACGCCATCTCTACAGCCCATTGATGAACCTTATTAAATCATTACTTATTCTGCAATTGCTTTGCTCTTTGTCATCATTTCTGATACTATTCTCTTTTGTCATCTATTACCATTATTTAAACAATTTTCATTTCTTTTCCTTTTTAATTTTTTTCATAATTTTGGTCTATGAATCACTGGTTTATAGTATTTTTCCTATTACTGAATGCTTATATGATGATATTTAATTAAGTTTGGGGACTTCAACACACTTTTGTTGTTTCATGACCTAGGGACGATTTTCATAAAGTGCAATACTGCAATACTGTGATGCTGTTGTTTGCTTTATTCTTAATATTAGTTTTGAATATGATCCATATTTCTTCCTTGTTCTAGGAATTTGATGTCGGTATTCCAAGTTCAGGAGGGCTCTTTATCCAGTTTGAGGAGGAGCTTCAAGTTCTTTATTGGGCAATCATGGCCTGATGAGACGTTATGGGAGGGGAGCAGGAGTTGGCATTTCATTTTGCTTGTTCATTTCTCCAAGATGCTTAACTATTCCATCTCCATCCCCCACCACCTTAGCTGTATTCCAAAGTGTACCTTCTCTTCTCTGATTCTCCCCACAAAACAATGTTCCTTGAGGCTATGAAGTTCTGCTTGTGTGCAGTCTCTTTTCCTTCAGCTAGTGTTGTGGACTCAAGAGACTTAGAAATTGCATATTCTTGTCTTTATTATTAAATTCTATCTTGTAAGTACATGCATCCATGCTTTCTGGGAGACCTCCCTGTCTGATGTTTCCCTCCCTTCTTCTCCACATCCAGAGGTGTGCAGCAGCAATGGAAACTGCTCCAATTTGAAGATGATTTTCCTTTTTGCAAACAATTCAAAGGTGGGGTTGGAGAGATGGCATAGTGGTTGATAGCGCTGGCTGTTCTTGAAGAGGACACAAGTTCAATTCCCACCACCTACATGATGGCTAACAACTGTCTTTAACTCTAGTTCCAGGAGAATTAGACACCCTCTTCTGACCTCCGAGAGCATTGTACAACACGTGTACACGTGTACATGTATGTACATACATGTACATACACGCAGGCATTATACTCATACACATAAAATAAATTTCCTGTCTCAAAAGGACCAAAATAATAATAATAATAATAATAATAATAATAATAATAATGTATTTTAAAAAAACAATTCAGTATTTCCAAGTAGTGTTGGAAATGTCAATCAGATGTTGCTATTTTTTTTTCTCCTGGATTTATGTTTATTTTTAATGGAACTGGAACGATGTTTGTGAAGATGTGCAATAAGTAGTTACCATTGTATTCCAGACCCAATAAGTTTCAATATAGAATTAATTTCAAAAAGACAGGAGTTAAGCTCATCCCAGGGATGAGCCTATGACAGGAAGAATTCCTTAGTCCAGCCACTTGAGAGGTAAGATCAAGTGACCTCAGGAGTTCAAATCCATCTTGAGCAACACAGAGAGACTCAAAATTTAAAAGGCAGTGGTGGGAAACTTTTCCCAAACAAATGAAAAAACAAACTATGCCACTTCAGACAATAACAACAATAAAATCATCTGATGATAATGGACAATATATAATGGAGAATAAAAATTATTTAAAGTTAAGAGGGTTGGTAGATAAAGAGGGATCTGAAAGGAGGGGGTACAAAATGATCAAAATATATAATTTGAGATTCTAAAGAATTAATAAAAATATTATTTTCAAAATTATATAAAAGTGTAAATAATAAGGTCAGGTTATAGGGAAAATGTAGTATTTACTACAGTAAAAGGAAAGTTTCCATAGGGAAATGAGAAGGAAGTGCTTGATATTGTGGAATATCCAGTGGCTTGGGTGTAGTGAAATTTACCTGACAACATGCATTTGTGAAAAAACACACACCAAGTATAATGAACTTTATGGTACAAAACATTTAAGGGAACAAATGTAAAGAAGAGATTAGGAACAAAATATAAATTGTTTTTTAACAAAATAGCAAAGTATAAGGGAAAGACCGGCTGACAAAAATCTATAGATAAATGTCCCATAGGAGAAAAGCCAAAGAAGCAGAACAATTACTAAATCTATAATTCAAGATAAAAATTTTACTTTTTTGAGAAATGTGAAACTAAATATTGAACATGTAAACCACATACCTATGGGAAAAATATTAAACAGATAGACAATATTGACACATTCTAATAAAATTCTCAGACTCAATAAACTTCTTGTACCATCAAATTATTTACAAGGACAGGATAAATAGGATTTTTATTTTATGTATATAAGTGTACTTCCTGCATGTAGGTGTCATGCAATGCCAGCAGATGACATGGGAACCCCTAGAATGGAAATTAGGACAGTTGTTAGCTGCCATGTGGGTGCTGGGAATCAAACCTGGGTCCTCTGCAAGAGCAGCCAGTACTCTAAACATTTGAGCCATCTCTCCATCCCAACAAAAGGAGATTTTTTTATCTATCAGTGATTTTGTATTCAATTTGGGGCAGAGGGTTGTTGAATGCGAAGTGTTCCCCATAGGCTTGCATGTCTGAACACTGTGTTCCCAGTTGGTGGTGCTATTTAAGGAGATCATGGTATCTTTAGGAGGTAAATCCTTCCTAGAGCAACTATGTCACTGGTGAAGGCTCTGAGAGTCCAGAGCCTACCAAACTTCCAGCTCATTCTCTCTACTTAGTGTATGAATTGAAAATATAAGTTCTTAGTTTCCTGCTCCCGTGCCTTCCTCATCATTGTAAACTTGCTCTATGGAAACTTAAGCCCAAATAAACTCCTTCTTCCATAAATTGCTGTTGATGTGTTGTTGTTGTTTTTAATGACAGCAACAGAAACCAAAATAGGAGTGAAATTGGTGCCACAGTATTGCTGTGACATGCCTGACCATGCTGTTTTGTGGGGAAATTGTGGAAGTTTTGGAGCTTTACACTGGAAAAGCCATTGAGTACTCAGAGCTGAATGGGATATTGTAGGCTGGAATATAAGAATACTGAAAGAGAGGACCCAGGTTCGATTCCCAGCTCCTACATGGCGCTTAAAGAACAGTCTTTAGGGGGCTGGAGAGATGGCCCCCTGGAGAGATGGAGAGATGGTTAAGAGTACCAACTGCTCTTGCAGAGGACCAGGTTCAATCCCCAGCGCCCACATGGCAGCTGAGAACTGTCTTTAACTCCAGTTCCAGGGGAATCTGACACCCTCTTCGGACCTCTGTGGCATTGCATGACACAGGTGCACCAACCTACATGCAGACAGTACACTCATACACATTAAATAATAATAATATTAATAATAATAAAGAATACTGAAAGAAATGCAGAAGATGGAGGCCTGGCCTGTGCAATTTCAGAGGGAATTTTGAGAGTCCCTCAAAGACTCAACTGGGACTTTGCATGTGATATTCTGAATTAATAATCCATTGTTTTTGTTAAGTCTGGGGTGAAGAATCATCTGCGCTTAATAACAGACCAGCATCACTGAACTGAAACCTTTGCTCTATGGGGACAACTGATGGTGGTTAGCTGGGGCTGAAAAATCAGCTGTAAGTAATAACAGACCAGCATCACTGAACTGAAACCTTTGCTCTATGGGGACAACTGATGGTGGTTATCTAGGGCTGAAAAATCAGCTATAATATAACACCAGCATCACTGAGGTGAAATCTTGTGAGAAATACTTCCTCAGCATCAGCACACAGTAGCTGTGATCTAGAGAGGCCAAGACTACATCTCAACAAGTTAGCCACACCTGGTAATGTGTAAAAAGTCTCCATGTGGTACTGGATTTGACAGCATGAAGGGGTCAAGGAAAGTAGCTGAAGATTGGCATCATTTGGCAGTGTTGGAGTCTCTATAGACAGGCCAGTCTCCAGAGGCCAATGGTGAAAATGCAACCTCATTGAAGTGAAGACCCCAAGATATACCTAGGTAAGTGGGCCTAGGTGGTTTTATGTATCTGAGCAAGACTATACTTTCAGGAATCATTTCTATAGTTTGTAGCTATAGAAGTTTCTCTGACTGTGTAGAGTACCAGAAACCACGAGGACGAGACGTACTGGCTCCTCCTGAGAGAGAAGGAGCACAGTCTGAGTGGTAAAAATAAATAATAAATAATAAATAAATAAATAAATAAATATTGATAGATGATAGAGAGAGAGAGAGAGAGAGAGAGAGAGAGAGAAAGAGAAAGAGAGAGATCTAGGCAAACCAAGGAAGCAAGCCAGTAAGTAAGTAGAGTTTCTCCATGATCTGTACTTCAGTTCCTACCTCCAAGTTCCCATTTGCCTTCCCTCAATGATGGACTGTAAGTTATAAGAGGAAATAAACCCTTTGGTTACATCTGGTGAATCTTTTGTCATAGCAACAGAAACTAAACTAGAATACCAGTCAATATTAACTTCAAATTAAAAAGATCAAGATAAACTACCACAAATATCCAAGAGCTCAGTGAGAAACTATCAGACAGCAAAAGTCCTAAGAGAAATGTCAGCACAGAAGAGCTGGTAATGGGGATGGGTGGGGGGGGAGGGTAACGCACCTTTAATTTCACCACTTGGGACACTGAGATGCCAGGATCATGAGATTGAGGCAGATTAAGATATATAGTTAAAAACTGCCTCAAAATCCAAATAAATAAGTAAGTAAAAAATAAATACTACCTGATATGAACATTTATACATAATTGTAATAATCATCATTAGTTCCAACATTTATTGAGCATTGGCCCCCTTAGGGACTGCCATAACAATAATAAAATATAAGAGGGAAATAAACATACTTTACATATTCGGAGGCTATAAGATAGAAAAGCTACCAATTAGTTCAGGGTCACATAGTAACTTATAACTGATTCAAGTCTAAATTTACCAACATAGTATTCTCTTTACAGAGACTAAGAATTATCACAAATTAAATCCCACCAAAGGATAAATATTATTCACAAATTATTTTCCAGCCATGTACTGTACATAATCTGTTCTCAAACCTACGTGTAATTGACAATGTCTTATAAGATACCACTCCATGGATTCCATCCTCAACATGTTCATGAGCGACTTGAATGCCAACATTCTGAAGTCTTGAAACATACATGAGTCCATCATCTCTTAGGAGATCATATTGACAGGTGTGGTGGTTTGAATGAGAGTGTCCTCCATAGACTTTAAATATTCAAACATTTTGTCACCAGTTGGTGGCACTGTTCTGGGAGATCTTAAAAGGTGTGGCCATGTTGGAGGAAGTATGTCATTGGGGGCGGGCTTAGTGAATTTAACAAGTCTTGCAGTCTCCAGTGTCTCTCTCTCTCTCTCTCTCTCTCTCTCTCTCTCTCTCTCTCTCTCGACTTCCTGTGCTCATTGCATCATTGCAAGTTGTGAACCTTGGCTTTCTGCTCCAGCCCGGGCCACCATGGCTCCTGCCACAATGGACTGTGATTCCCTGGAACCATCAATCATAAGCTCAAATAAACTCTTCCTTTTATAAGTTCCCTTGGTCATGGTGGTTTTATCACAGCAACAGAAAAGTGACTAATACAACAGGTAAGAATATAGGTTAGTGGCAAGTTCTGTAACTGGGCATCACTGGCCAACAAGGACAGTGCTCTGCTGTCTGTAAGTGCTGGCAGCGAATAAGGAGATCTTACGAGCATTGGTTCCATGTAAACATGGTTCTTTCTATACTTGTCAGGAAGAAGAGTACTCCAGTTAGCGTATTTGAACAGATGTCTGGACTCCAGAGGCATGTGCTGGTTTCTTCACATTGCCTGGGGAAGTGCCTGATCCTTAGTGAAGAACAAACTCACAAGTTTTGTGGCTATGTCCCATGTCAAAACTGTAGTATGTTCACTTTCTTGGTCAGATCTTAAGAGCCAATTACCTATAATCCAGGATAAACTAAGGTTTGAGTTTGATTTTATGTTTCACTTAAGGATCAATCTGCACCTAAAAAATATGAATTCCTGTAAGGCAAAGGTTTCCAACATGCCAAAAGATGAAATGTAATCATCACACAGACATGAGAATAAACCTACATAAACTGGTGTCAGAAAACATGATTATTTCACAGTAGTTACACTATCTTTAGCCAATATAAAATGTCAAAATTTTAAATTTTAAAATATCACTTGAGTATACAAGGAAGTATGAAGGGGTGAGAGAGATATGGCAACAGAAGGTAAAAGGAGAGATGCACAAATATGTTTTATTAAAAAGTAACCAATACAATTTTTTCTTCAAGATGGACAGATGACACTCAGGTGTGGTCTGCCAAAGTCACCAGGGAATCATCTGGGGCAAGATGAAAATAGCTATAAGAAGAATATCAGACACTTTAGACTGCTGGAGAAAGGTGATACCCCGGGTAGGGTACCAGAGCAGAGGTAGAAGCTGGCAAAAACCTTCTCCCCTCCATTCTGGGGGTCCAGCTCTGGCAACTGACCTAGAAGAAGCAAGGGGCCACTTCAAAATGACTTCTCCTATCTCTACAGCTCTGTAGCCAGAGACCCTCTATGAACTGCACATGCAGGGAAAGTCAGACTATGTGTCATGGGACAACATGTAGAAACCTAACTGACTACTATAAGACTTCAGACAAGAAGCTCTGAATCAAAGCTGTACAGCATTCAGCAAGTGAAAAACATGACAGTTAAGTAAAAATCTGAGATTTTTCCAAAATATCAAAAAACATAATCACGAGAAAGAGGGTTAATAAAGTTAATCACAAGAAAGAGAGTAATAGCAATAAAAATAACTAGAAACAAATGGGTAAAGGAGATAATTCTCTGATGAAATAGACTCTAGGTTTGCCCAGGCATAAATTCTGTCATAGGCTCAAATATCATAGTTATAATTTCTAATGTTTTTTATTATTCTAATATTATACTGTTTTCATCTTGGAGAAAATTTCACTGAACCAATTTACAATAAAGTCACTAAAATACTCTAATTTCTAGAATAAACATACTGAGAGAAACTTCAAATCATACAGGAAAAGTTTGGCCAAAAGTAACTGGTTTTGCTACACAGATAGATGGGTAATGAGAAGAATTTTTGGATCTGGTTAGTATAGCTTTGCTCTGAAGAGTCCAGGGTTTGATTTTAAGCAAGAAATCTTTCTCCAATTTTATTAATGCTAAATGCTCTTACAACAAAATAGATGCGTATATTTATGGAATGGAGAACAAAAGGAGATAAGAGTGCCTGGCACATTTTACCTACATAATAACACTAAATAAACCTGCTTCTTATTTGTGGTTGAATTCAACAGGGAAAAATCTGTGTAATTTCCTATTTACATTTTTCTAGGCAACAGAGAGAACTTGAGAAGTAATCCTTACCAGAGTGTCCTCTTTATCCATGTAAAAAGACAAATGTTAATTAGCTTTTTTCAGCAGCTAATGACTCCGTAGTCTTGTGAGAATAAATTATTACATGTGAAAATCCCAAAGTAATTTGTTACTTGAATTAAGAATACTTAATATAAATAATATCTATGTACAAATACATGAGTTGAAAATGTAACTCCTAGTTACTTCTAAAATGTTAAGGAGTAGAACAGAATTGAGTTAGTATACAACGTCCCCAGATTAAAAAAGCAAAGTAGGAGCTGGAGAGATAGCCTAGTGGTTAAGAGCACCGACTGCTCTTGCAGAGGACCGGGGTTCGATCCCCAGCACCCACATGGCGGCTGAGAACTGTCTGTAACTCCAATTCCAGGAGAACTCCAGTTCCAGGGGAATCCGACACCCTCTTCTGACGTCAGCGGCATTGCACGACACGGGTGCACAAACCTGCAAGCAGACAGTACATTCATACACATAGAAAATAAATAAATAAAAATTTAAAAAAAGGCAAAGTAGCCAGGCTTGGTGGCACGCACCTTTAATCCCAGCACTTGGGAGGCAGAAGCAGGTGGATCTCTGTGAGTTCAAGGCCAGCCTGGTCTACATAGTGAGTTCCAGGATAGCTGGGGCTATAGGGAGACCTTTTATCAAAAAGACAAAAAAAGGCAAAGTAGATCTAGAGTCAGAACAATCTGGAAGGACTCCATAGGTAATTAGGGAGGAAAGAACCATCATCCAAGTGGAACAGATCTAGACAGCTCTCACCATGATCCTCATGAGTTTTTCCAAATGAAGAGTTAAGGCTTTCATTATCACTACCCAATGCTAACTCAAGCTTGAACGCAGCTTGCTCTGCCACAGGATAGAACAAACTCACATGACCTGCTTCCATTTCATAATGTTCTGAAGACACAATGTCCAAATAGTTCCTCAAGCCTTTCCTGTCACTCTAGTGACTCTCGTTTCTTGGTCACTCTTTAAGAGCACAAAGCCTATGAAAGGCTTTGTGATTCCTTCTTCTGTTATTCTTGTCTTCTTTGGTCCTTTGTAAAGAGAATGAGGAAATGAAAACATTGTTGAAAGTCCATGTTGTAATTTCAGCTTGTCTATAAATAATAGCCTTGGAACAAAAAGATCTGCCAAGAGAAAAACTATCTAAGGAAACTTCACTGTATTTGACATTAAAATCAAAAAGATGGTTAACAGCTTTCCAGAATTTAGGAGCCAAGCTCTAAGAAGAATCAAGAATGGTTTTTCCACAATTGTCGATTGTCAATAGTGGAACTCTTATAATGGAAAACTAATTCCTCCACAGCCTGAATGTTGTCATCCCTCAGCAGGGAGCTCTTTCTTCCCTAATTTATTGAAATCTTTTCTTGATATTTATTGTGAGATATTTCAGTGAACTTGGACAAAGCATTTTACAGGGGTTTATCTGTCTTTAAGATTCAAGGTAACTATTTCTGCCCAACCTTAGTACCACTAGTTTACATGCCTGAGACAGGGTATGTTGTACAGTAAAGAGGTTTCTTTTGGCTTAATTTAGATATACAAGGTCAAGGGACTGTGTCTGGTATTGACCTTCTGATTGTCAGTGTCAAGGTGCCATTGCATGGCAAGAGACAAGGAGAGCGTACATGTTGTGTTTGTCTGTCTAGCTAGTCTCTCCACAAGGGCATTAAGATTCAGTTATAGAGCTCAATTGTAGTGACCCATTCAATCTTAATCATTTCCCAAAGGTTCCATATCTGTGCTTCACAGTAATCTAATGCTTTCAATATATTGATGAGTAGATTGACCTTTAGCTTGAGTTTGAGGAATAAATAATATTCAAACAATAGCCTTCCAAAAGCAGCCCATAGAAATTATTGCTAACAGAAAGAATAGATTAAAAATTTACAGGCAGGAAACAAAGTTTGACTTCAAGTTCATTTCATCTGTTTATTTCAGTGCCTTGGAGACTGTAGGGAGCATAAGGAAGCAAGAAGGAGGAATGAAGAAGTATGTTTCATTTCTGATACAGTTTAGTTTCACCGGTGTTTTAAAATACATCGTACCCCCCTTTTCTTCAAAATAACTCTCTTTTCCAGAATATGTGTTTTCTCTTGGTGTAGACTTCATTTCCCATCTCCACTTATAGCTTTTGAGTAGAGGGAAGAGAAGAAAAATGAGACTCAAGAAACCTGAAGAATAAGAAACAAAACACTTAGAAATAGTTTGGTTTGTGCACTCATAGGCCAATTAGAAGCTGTATCGGTTTAAGTGGGTTAGAGCCACACAGAGAAATCTCTGCTATAGGTCTCAGATGTTATCTGATGACATTCTTAGCTTTGGGTTGTTGGGAGCTGTTGGTCAGATAAGTTAATGGTTTCTCAAAGCTGTTAGAGCTTTTGAATACTTAATATGATGCCATTTCTTTCAGGAAATTTGAGTTCACACTACCTACCTAACAATATCACCTTTAAGGGGTTAAGTAAGATTAAATATGGTTATAAGAGTGGGTCAATATCACAATAAAACTTATGTCTAGAAATGCCAAGGCACAGAACGTCACATCCTACATCCTAACAACTTTCCCTTCTTCACCTTTTCTCTTTGTTTTTTAAGAATGGCATATAACATTAATCCTCCACAAACACCAAAAGAATTGACCTTGTTTGTATCTCAAAAGAATTCCTTAGAGATAAAGACAAAGCCAAAGAAGTCTTACTTTTAGAGAAATTTGGCATTTCTATTAAAATACTCATCAAAATAGAAACCATATTATAGCTTGAAATGTAAGTCCTACCAATCACTGGCCACAGTGGTATTCATGTGATTTAGGAACCTACAGCATCTGTGTTATATGCACCAAAATCAGATATCAGACAGGCAATTGATGGAGCCTTTTAGACAGGAAAGTGAAGGATAAAGAGTAATACACTTGGAATGGTATGGAAAATCATTGATTTTTAATATTATTTTTGTTTTACATGTATGAATGTTCTGCAGAAGAGGGCATCAGATTTCCCTGGAACTGCAAAAGTAGAGACATGAGTGCTTTCTTGCTATGAAAAAAAGAGTTAAACACAGAAGAGGGGAGTCAAGAGTTTTCAAGTCTTTGATTTCAAATAAAGAATATCACAATCTTTGTTGAGTGGAAATGTTGAAATGACAGCTCTTAAGTTTCCTTTTTTTAATTTTATTTATTTCTGTATGTGTATGAATGTACTGTCTGCATATAGGTTTGTGCACCCATGTCGTGCAATGCCGCGGAAGTCAGAAGAAGGTCTTGGATTCCCCTGGAGCTGGAGTTCTCCCGGAATTGGAGCTCCAGACAGCTCTCGGCTGCCATATGGGTGCTGGGGATCAAACCCGGGTCCTCTGCAAGAGCACTCGGTGTTCTTAACCGCTAGGCCATCTCTCCAGCCCAGTTCTTAAGTTTCTTAAGTGAGAATCATTCTGGTTTTCCACAAAATGTTTTCATTAAAGAGAATCTAGAGTTTTAAACCTATTTTTTTTTAATGATGGAAAAACAGTTTAAGGCAAGAACACTAAAAATGTCACCAATGTTTAAAGCATACCCAAGTGTCAGTCACAGTTTTATGAAATGCTGTAATCTCTTTTATTTCTTCTATGGAAAAAGGAAAGCTACAGAATAAATAAAAAGTGATGAGAATAGGCTGTACCATCTGGTCTCCAGGCTGGCTGGGGTCTGAGTCCAACAGTATAGAAGCCAGATTCCTTCTGCATCCTCAGCATGCCATGTATTCCCAATGGAGGGGAAAGGAAAGGACCAACAGTGCTGAGAACATAGACAAGTATGTGAGTAACATTTTCCCTCAAAGTAATTCTTGTAGTGATAATAACAACAAAGATGTTTTTGTCTATTCACGTCTTTATAACACCAGAAACAAAAAATAAGAAAGAAAAACAAGTTAGGGCATACCATTTTCAGTGAACGAAATATCTAGATGTATCTTTAAAGTAGGACCTCAGACAAACATCCTAAAGAATGAAAGTATATGCCACATAAGGCTTGAAACAGGACACACTTCCGTCTCCAAATGAGCATCATGTCCCTATACAGCACTGTTAGTTACTCCTAAATTAGGAAAATGACTTATCAGTGAATGATCAGGACATGTAGAATAACAGAGCCACAGGATGACAGGCAGAACCATGGAGTACAGCAAAGGAGAAACCATGCCAAAACACCATTTTGTTCATGTGTGTGCCTCTCAGTTTGGAGGGTGGGTAGAGGGGACATAGGGCAGAATGGAGTGAGGAATCACTATGGAGCAGTGTACATTGAAGGCTTCGCTGTGGGTAGAGCAGCCTTCTGCAATTGGATTGGTTTTCCCAGCACAGAGGTAAAATACTTGGTGAAGGTATTTGTAATAAGGCATTTATGGAAAAACTGAGAAATACTGTCATGATCTGTAATAAATGCCTAAGATTTACCTTAAGTCTTAATTGTCCCATAGGAGTACTGATTGAGAGTGGTCCCTAGAACATGATGCTTCTCAAGGCTGCAAGAATGATATTTTTGTGATTCAACCAAGTTTGAGAGAAACAGGGATAAAGGAAACAGAAGCAGGGTAATCCACTCCTGTTGGCTTTCCCAGGAGTGTTCAGGTTTTAGTTCCAAGACTTCTGATTTCTGGGAAAATCCTCAGTCCTGGGCAAATGGATAGGGCTAGTCACTCCAGGAAAGAACTATAATTTCTCTCCAAGATTCTTCAGTGAAAGCATTCCTAATAATATTCTGGCTTTCCTTTGAAAATTTCATTAGGAAAGAGGTATTAATAGAGAGAATGTGAGTTAGGAAGAGATGAATTCAGGTAAATGAATGGAAAGACAAAGTTTCAGAGTTTAACTGTCTAGAGCCCTTTACCAGTAGGTCATATGGGTTCTGAGAAGACTGTGCCTATAGTAAAATGACTGCTTGATGTGTAAGCAGCTTCTTAAAATGAGCATTTGTATAAATAAAACAAAAATATAAGAAGTAAAAAAAAGTTGGTTCAACATCTCAGATCAATGAGTATACAGAATGAGAAGAGGGCTTGGCAGTGAAAACTAAGTTTTAGAGAAATGTGCAAAAGCATTGTGCTTTGTGTGACTAATCTCATTTTCCACTAGCTGCTCCCATAGAACACTCATCCAGTAGCATAGAATGTACCTGACATGAGTGACTGGGTCCACATCTCTGTGTATGAGCTGTCAAAGCTCAGCCATATCTATACCGCAAACCATGAATTCCTTCCAGTATCAATTAACCCACTCTACACCTTCTTCAGGCTTAGAAACCTAGTGGGGTTGGGAAATAGTGGAGGTGAAAGCCTGACCAGCTTTGTTAATTCATTCAAAACCAGGAGAGAAGCTTATCAGAAACAATGCATTTAAAAAGAAAATTTCAGCACTCGGGAGGCAGAGGCAGGCGGATCATTGTGAGTTCAAGGCCAGCCTGGTCTACAAAGCGAGTTCCAGGACAGCTGGGACCCTGATGACTCTGCAGGTAGCTCTGCTGCTGCGCTGACAGCTTGCTGCATGGTGACAACCACAGCTGAGACATCATGGTTCCTAGAAGAAAACACAAAGGCAGGCAGCCCGCAGTATGCTGACTGGAAGCTCCTGGCTGCTCTGCATACATATCCCTGCCCTTCGAAAAACCCTTTAGTAAACCCCAAACAAAAAGCTAGATCATTACAACCTACCATAGGACCCATATTAAGCTTGTTTTGCGTGTGTGCTCACCTATAGTCTGCAGGTTTCATTCCTAGGTCTCGTGCATGACACATGACACAAGAATTTAGCCTTGGCCCCTGATGTTGAGAGCTCTGGTGATGCAACCTTGACTGGCCAGCACCTCTGCATCAAAACCTCCTGAGTCTGTTGACCAGTCTCTGTAGCATTCCATGTAAACACCCCAGTGTCAGTCTGTGGGATGAGTTATTTCTTCTTTGAAACAAGCCACCCAGAGCAGCTTAGTGGGAGGAGCTAAGTTCCCATTGCAGCAAGTATTCCCAAGATGCTGACAATCACCACGAAAAGTGCATGGAGCTATGGAATTCTGGACTTTGAGAGGGGCAGAGATGTACAAAAAGCCTACCACATGAAACTGGGTTCTCTTGCTCCATTTTGAAGACAAGCATGAAGATCAGAAAGCACAGGGTTCACTTGGGAACTCTGGGTGCCATGTTTGGATGTGGGATCCCATTGTGGCTGTGTGCTTGGCTTGAGTGCGTGCTTCATTGTCATTATTTTGTAAGCAAGCCCATTAAAAGTCTCTTGTTTTAACTAGAGAGTGGAGAACTACTTGCATTGTCTTAAGTACTAGGGGAAACCAGAAAGCACCAGAGGCTGGGTGGTGTTGTGGGATACCACACAAGCAGTTGCTGGGCAGTGGGCACTGTTGTAAAGTCTCAGCAGAGAGACCAATCACTTAACCATGCAGAGTTTTAAAGGAGGGTTTAATTTAATTACAATGCCAGGCAACACTCTGGAGAAGTGTGGCCACAAGGTGTGGGTTATGGGACAATTTATAAGTACAGCAGCCAACCAGAATTTAGCATCACAACTAAAGTTACCCATCAAGTACAACAGCCAATCAGAGTTTAACACCACAGTTAAAGTTAACAATCAAGGAGAAACGTGCAAACAAGCAAACCAATCACTCCTAGAATGACTAAGGAAAAATGGCTTAATAGTATATGAGAATACTATCCCTGAGGTTTTATAATCCTCTATCTCAATAATCTTCTATCTCATTTCCCCCTCTGGTTGTGAGGTCTTCAAATCCTTGAAGGATGTTCCTAAGAGTTGATCACAGCTAGTGTTTCCAAGATGGAATGATCTCCACTAGGGAGGGGGTTGTATTGGGTCCTTGGCACCATAAGTTTAATAGAATTTACCCACTGGTTAATAAATCTGACAAGTGGGTTAAAGATGCATGGGCCATAAGTTAGAGCAACCAGAAGGATAAGTTTACTGAGATCCAGGAGGCCTTCAGCTCTCAGCTGAGAAAGAAACTGGAACTTTAGGGGGTCTTGGCCCTAAATGGTCTAGCCAATTTTGAGCTCCTATTTTTATCACATTACCCTCTGAGGAGGTTACCCCAATTGCCAAGAGGGAATCAGGGTGCTGGCCTCTCTGACTTCTTCCATGCTGAAAAGGGGCACGGGGGTGGCAACTGGAGTAACCCCTGATCAGTGGGTCTATCTATAAGACCCCCAAGGTATAACTATGGAGAGAACAAAGGCCTTGACTGGTGCCTATGAAGGAGAAGTGAAGGTGAGAGAAGTTAGGTACATTTTCTAGGCAGAGAACCAGGAGATGAACAGGGTGAATTAAATGTCCAACTTAAAAGTCCATTAGAATTTCTCAGTGAGGGGTTCTGAAGCATCCATTATTGGGCTTCTCCTTTTGTTCACTTGGCCATAGTGTCTGGACTCAGGATCTGCTTTCTAAGCATCTTGATAGTCACAGCGTGAGTTTCCTCTTAGGTAGCTGCTAAATAGCAAGGGGAAATTTTATTATTTGACAACACTAGATCTCATATGACTTTAAGTCTAATGTTTGGAAGCACGATCTCTCAGACTTTAAAGGAAATATGATTACTTATCTTTTGGTTATACTTTCCTTTTGGGTGTTTAAATCCATACAGTTAGCCCAGATTAACCAACTTTGTTTTCTCAAGGTCAGCTGAGGATCTGGTCCTCAGGGGCCACTTGTTTTTTTGGGGGGAGAGGGAGTTGTTTTTTTTGGGGGGAGCCTCTGGCTCCTTTTGGCTTTTCATTTACCAGTTCCATCCACAGGAGGACAAAGTCAGGCCTTGCAGGAACAAACTTCCCTTTTTGAATCATGAAGAGACTTTTCTCTTTATAGACTGGACACTGGCTAGAGTCCCATTAGTGGATCTCCAAGACCTCCCTGCACAGGAGGACTTGTGACTCACAATTGCCAGACATTTTTAAGAGATGCCCCCATATATAGTCCCCTAGGACTTAGTTGACCTCAGAGGGCAAGGAACAAAGTTGTTCCTTAAGTCCCTCCTTCCAATTGATATGGGCATTATGTATGATTGTTAACCATCCAGAAAAGTGAAGTTACACCAGCCCGATACTTTTAATTACTGTATAATATTTTAGATAATGCTTAGACAGAAACCCAAGCAGTCTTGTGTAATACTGACTGGAAGAGGGACTTAACACCATAGTTAAGCAGGCACAGCCCACAAGAGAGAATTAAACAATTTCAGGCCTATCTTAAATGTAAACTGTTTACTACAACTTACTACAAACAGGAACAGTCTCTTTCTTTCCCAGGCCTCCCTATCCTGATTTATAGTTCTCTCAAAAGGGTAGGAGTTGTATCACATACTGGAAGACAGGAAATAAGCTGATAAGGATTACCAAGCCCATCCAAACTGTCTTCTTCTGGAGTGCATGCAGCTGGTTCAGGATGGTAGAACCTAGCTTTTTGAGCCAAATTATCTTGTTAGGTAAAAGGAAATATCAAAAGTAACTCTTGCAAGAAACATAAAGTGCATCTTTCAGTAGCCATAGTTAACCCACTATTTGTCTGTGTCCATTTAATCCAAATCTGTAACAGGGAGTCCAGTGCAAACCAGGAGTGGACTGAAAACTACCTTAAGTGTTTATACCAATTTAATTTAATTTAATATAGGTATCTTATCCTTTTACTGTACCTTGAAGTGCCATGTGATATGTATATAAAGCTTGGGCAAAAACTGAGCACTCTTGAATAAATCTTAACTAGATATACATTTTCCTTCTTTTTTTTTAATTTAATTTTTATTGATGGTTTGTGCATTTTGTACATCATTTTCCAATTCAGATCAGGCATATTTCCCTTTCCCTTCCCCCCCACCCCCACCCCATCCCATCCCAGATCATGTATTCTGCCATAACTGTCCTGCATCTTTCAGGTTTTTTTTTTTTTTCATTTTTTAGCTATAAGTGATAATCCATGAGTATAAGCATCCTTCGTGCAAAACCAATCTACAGACTGTTGTGCCCAAACCCCCACAGTCCCACCATTCAGTGGGGGGTGACAGGTTGTTTGTTCAATCAAGTTGATCAAATGAGTGTCCAGACTACATCGCTGTAGTTTCACCGTTCACCCCAATCGCAGCCTTTACATTCTACCACGCCCCCTCTTCCGCAGATTGTTCCCTAGGCTTAGAAAAGGGGCACAGGTGGATGAGAAGTAAAACTGTCCTCTCTCTCTGGAGCTGTTGACTTGGATTCTGGTCAATTCTGGCTGTTTCCTTTCATGGGCTGACAGTTTGTTCAGGAGTAACCTTTCGATCCTACTAATGAAGCACAAGCAATTAGATATATAGGTATTTAAGCAGCACTAATAGTTATGGTAGGTTACTTTGGCATAGACACATATGTTTGGATGATATGTTAATCCATGAATTACATTTTTACCCCCTTATAAATATGACAGGGTCTTACTGTGGCTTATAACATCTCCTAACTTGTAGAGGATGTAGGCTTGTGGCATGGGCTGTGGGGATAGCACAGTGGTGAAAGGCTGAGGATGAGAACCGCAAGAAACATTTTCCTTCTTAAACTACTTGACTGAACCTTAGAAAATTAACCTTATTTATATAATCTCACCTTTTCCCTTCCATAACAAACCCCCTTAGAATTTTATTATTTGCATAGACTTTCTCATCATCTTTATATAAATCCTTACTAAAAATATCTCCATCTCTTTATAAATCCTTACTAAAAATATCTCTCTAACATTTTTTCACCTTCTCATTTCCTTTCTTAATACCATGAGACATAACAACATTCATAAAGAGATTGACCTTTAGTTGTGCAGATTTACTAAGTAATTAATATTTATTTCCCATATAATGAGATAAAACAGTTGTCTTAAATAACACTCGTATAAACTGTGAGATGTCCTTGCAAGCCTGGGAGCAGGTTTTGAATGTCAAATTCTCTTGAATGCTTAGAGGTGTTTTACGTAGGCCTGGCAAATGTCCCCACATGTATAACGCATTCAAACATAGAAATAAATTGCACCCTAAAACAGAAGTAGTCATTCCTTAAAATGAAGTAATATTCTTAAGGGCCAAAGGCCATAGTGTAATTTGACAGTTTAAGCTTACATGACAACTTACTTATAAATCAACTTGATATCAAGTAAATAATTAGCATTAGACATGACTTAATATATTTAAACATTCCCATAAAATAAATACTGTGGTTAGACACAATGTTATGACAAACTATTTTCAAACCCAAAACTTTAATTTCTTGATGAAAAATCTTAATCAGAGTAAAATAGGATTCTAAGTTTATAGAATTTTAAAATCCAAGAGTATTTCAAACATATATACACATTCGCATACACACACATTCAAACATGAGATTTTTATCTTAGCGTTTGTATTGAACTCATGTACATTGCTACTAAAAAAAAAACTTTCACTTAAAGCATCCTCAGATGCTTTAAGAGAGCAAATATCTCTAACTAGGTTTCAAACTCAAAATTGACAGAAAACAGAATTCTACATCCCATTCATACTCAAAGCCAACCATAACCAACAGCATGATCAAAACAAGCTAATAATTGAAAGTTTCATTTACAGAGAATTCCTTTAAAAGACAGAGTAAAGATAGGATGACAAGAAGTATTTAGTCTCAATAAGGTGAAAGAGATTAATCCATTATTACAGACCATTTAAAGATTAAAAATACTAAGATCATGAAGTGAAGTACAGTTTTCATGAGTTCGATTCACCCAGTTCTCTGCAACCAACTCTTCCACAAACACAAGCACACAGCACACAGAAGGGACTGCCTGCCAGATCATCAAAGAGGGCACAGTCCCTGGGAGGTCCCTTTGCCTCCCATAAGGGGAAAGGGAGTGAGGGAAACAGGCTCAAAAATTCCTGCAAAAACACAACAGAGCCCAAAAGCTTTGGCAGGCTGTGCTTCCCCACCCCTTGGAGGCAACAGACCAGAGTGGCCCATGCATCCTGGAAATTGGACCCCATGGAGAAGCCATGAAGTAGGGCCAGACCCCCAGTGGATCGTTAGCCAGAGAAATGGAAGCACAGCTTCCACATGGGCCTCCCAGGAGCCTAGAAATTCCCTCCACCCAAGCCAGAATAAGATTCCTGGGTTTAATTGCTGGTGAGAATTTTACTAATAGTTAGCAAAAGGCAAATTAATTCTGGTCCTGGCTCACCAAGCACACCAGATGGACTGACCTTGAGCTCACAGAGAACTAACTGCCTGCCTCTGCCTCCCGGGGGCTGGGATTAAAGGTGTGGTGGGATTAAAGTCTCACTGGGATTAAAGGCAGGGGCCACCACGCCTGGCCAGAAAATGCCTAACCCCAACCAAACAGAAAAGGGCTGCGTGAGAAGGACTTAAGACCAAGCCAGAAAGATAGAACAAAGACCAGAATTCATCCCCAGCACTGAAGGTGAGTTAATATGGTAAATCAGGGCTACATCCAGCTGGATGTTCTCAGGCCCACAGAGGTCTCCAAGGAACAGAAATCAGAATGAACATTCAGAGCAAAATACTTCCAAAGCAAGCAAGTTACCTCACACAATCATCTTGAAAGCGAACACAAACCAAGAGTCATCTAGAAAATAGGATCCTTAAACAACTGATTCAGATGCTGATTCCTATGAAAAATTACCACTTGAATGTTGTGAAGCATTTGATAGACTCAGATAATAAATTTAAAGACATCTACAGTATCCAAATTTTAGGCCTCTAAATAATGCAATTTTTTATTTCCATATTTAAAGTTTGCACACATGCATTTAGTCTGGCATGCCAAAACAAAATGAATGATTCTGTGCACATAAAGGATAGAAAGAAACTTGAAGTGGCCACTTCGTTTGACAGAACCAACATGAGACAATTACAGTGACTGAATTACAAACACACACGAAAACTTAGACACACAACGAGCAGGGCTACATGAATCTCAGACACATTTCTGGGAAAAGGTGGATCCCTCTCTTCTCCTGTAGCCTGCAGTAGGAGATACAGAGGCTCAAGTGGCTTTGGGTGGGGCCGGACCCCAGGAGAGCTTCTAAATTTTCTGGCAGAGCAGAGGTCAGTTTCAGTGGCAGCTGAGGACCCCTGAGCCAAAGGGGAGGTTGGAGCAAGAGGCCCAGCCAAGGGACCACCACCATTCCAGATCCTATAAAGTTCTGAGGCTACAGGGCTTTACTTTTTCTTTTGCTTTAGACTACAGAAAAGGAAAGAACATTAGACCCAAACAAATGATGGTAGTTAGGGATGCTCCTTGCCCCATATTTCCAGCAGTAAGAGCTCTTAAGGAAAAGTACAGTTCAGAAAATGAAGGAGATAGGAATAAACAGACAAAACACAAAACAAAAACGTGCAGGTGGGACCATACACACTCAGACACCAGATACATGTAGGGATCAATCCTCAGTTGCAAACGCACCCACACATCAGTTAACCAAAAAACCCAACCAGGCTGGAAAAGACTTGTCTTCTTAGCACCCCAAAGGGTTCAGGCCGCATCTGGCCCCCAGAATGGGGCTTTAACCAGTTTAGAGCTCTATTCCAGAGATGGGCCTTTCCAGAGGAGTAAGCACTCAGAGTGACTGGAGATGGAGAACATCTCCCCTAGTACTCTCCCTACTGCTAATGAGGGTCTCTGTTGAGTACCCTCTCCACAGGGTCACCTCTATATCTCTGTGGGACCTCCAAATGTTGTAAAGTTGCAGCCGAGAGACCACTCACTTAACCATGTGGAGTTTTAAAGGAGGGTGTAATTTAATTACAACATCGGTGACACTTAACTCGGGAGGAGTGTGGCCATGAGGTGCCAGTTAGAGGGCAATTTCTAAGTACAACAGCCAATCAGAATTTAGCATCACAATTAAACTTACCAATCAAGTACACTAGCCAATCAGAGTTTAACACCACAATTAAAGTTACCAATCAAGGGGAAAGGTACAAGCAAGCAAACCAATCATTCCTAGAATGACTAAGGAAAAATGGCTTAATGGTATCCAAGAACACTATCTCTGAATTTTTATAATCCTCTATCATCTTCTATCCCAATAATCCTCTAGCTCAGGCACCTCCCACCATGAGAGGAAAATTCCTCTGCCACGCAGTCTCTTTGTCCTTCAAAATTCTTAATCCCAACCTCACATTAGTGGAGGAGTCATTCTGCTACAGAATTGGCTAGTTAGGGCAGGATAAGGCAAGACAAGTTCATAAGGGAAAAGTAATGGAAGAATACATTTTATGGGGAAAGCTGGAGGGAAAGGCAGAGGGAATTCTAGCACGGTGGACTGGTTACACAGCGTGCATTTCATGAGTGTTGTGGTGACATGGATCACACAATGGACTTCAAGATCCATAACTAGAGTGAAGCCAGACAGGCAAATGACTCTGTTTGCTGGCTGCCAGGAATCGAACTTTGGTAAAAAGAAAGGGAAAACCCAGTTCTGAACATGCTAATAGTGGTTATAGCAATGTCCCAGAGGGAGAAGTTAAGGCAGTCAGGGAATACTCAGCATTGGAATTGCTGAAATTGGGAAAAACTTTCAAGCAGGAAGCAAGGGAGCCCTTAACCAGCTGGCATGTTGGGCTGTGGGACCTGGGAGTGGGTGGAATTACTTTCAGTGCTGCAGAAGCAGGAGAGCTGAGCAATATGACCTCCCACCCTGCTGTGAGGCATAAGCTCTACAGTGTGAGACAGCATAAGGGAAGTAAGTGCCTAATGGATTGGCTGATAACAGCCATTAGGGACACCTGGTCATCTGCAAAAGAAATTCCTTTACATACCAGGGGATGGAAAGTGATAAAAGATGGACAAATACTACCAAGAGAGCTGGTTATGAGAAAAGCAATATATGGTGCCCTGTGTACTAGGCTAGAGAGAGGTGACTTAAGAAAAAGCTTGATATCAGAGCTCTCCTGTATTACTATATTTTGCTTCAGTGCATAGTTTAAGAAGACTTTAGTATTATATTTGGATCTGAAAAGAGAATAATCCTTTTCACAATTCCTATGTCTATTCGTCAATTAAAGAAGGTAGTTTTAGGGGCTGGAGAGATGGCCTAGCAGTTAAGAGTGCTGACTGCTCTTACAGAGGAGCGGGGTTCAATCCCCAGCACCCACATGGTGGCCAAGAACCGTCTGAAACTCCAATTCCAGGAGAACTCCAGTTCCAGGGGAACCCGACACCCTCTTCTGACCTCCACGGCCTTGCACGGCATGGGTGCACAAACTTGCATGCAGACAGTACATTCATACATATACAGAAATAAATAAAATTTATAAAATTTTTTTTTAATTTTTTTAAAAAAGAAGGCAGTCTTACCAGTTTTATAAGAGATTACCTCTATAATAGTTGGCTCCAATTTACGGTTAGAGAATGACCTCATCATCATCATATTTCTCCTTGTTCTATGGGGGGGAGGTAAGAAAGTATCTCGTATTAAAATCTTGCGGCATCTAGAAGGTAAGTTTCGTTACATCCTCTAGTGGTTAGGAGATGTTGTAAACCACAATAAGACCCTGTCATATTTTACAGAAAAAAACGTAATTCATGGATTAACATACCATCCAAACATCTGTGTCTATACCAAAGTAACCTACCATAACAATTAGTACTGTTTAAATACCTATATATCTAATTGTGTGTGCTTCATTAGTAGGATCAAAAGGCTATATATTATACTGTTTAAATACCTATATAGCTAATTGCATGTGCTTCATTAGTAGGATCGAAAGGTTATGCCTGGACAAGCTGGCAGCCCATGAAAGAAAACAGCCAGAATTGATTAGAGACCAAGACAACAGCTCCAGAGAAAGTAGACTGTTTTGCTTCTCATCCACCTGTGCCCCTTTTCTAAGCCTAGGGAACAATCTGCGGAAGAGGGGGTGCGGTAGAATGTAAGGGCTGCGATTGGGGTGAATGACAAAACTACAGCAATATAGTCTGGACACTCATCTGATCAACTTTATTGAACATACACGCCCCCCCCCAGCTGGATGGTGGGACCAAGAAGAAGCTTGATTGAACAAGAGTGGTGTGAAACTTTAATGGCTGTGCTGAGCCCCTTGACAGGACGCAGTTTATGTGAAGTAAGGAAGGCTTTGTCTTATCTAGGTAACGTAGACCAGCATGTAAAATATGTCTGTAGAAGAGTAAAATAAAGAAAGGAAATCTGCTTGGGTTAGTAGGACGCAATGTGGCAGGATCTGTGTAAAGCCAAAGTTCCCAAATGAAAAATTGATAAAAAGTCAAATTCTGTGCTGAAAAACCTCTGGAAGGCTTTAAAGCCTGAGGAACAGTTCACAGGAGCTATACAAAGAATAAAAGCTGTTCAGGGAATGGATAATGGACCCCCAAAGTTAAACAGAGTACCTTTCTTTTCTGAGAAAAATCTTACTGGGGGTAGGAGCAGTTTGCCTGGCTGCCCCCCCCCCCCCCAGCAGCCAGATGGTGTCAGGAAAAAGAAAGCAAGTGTTTTGACCATGGCCAGAAATCAGGCCCAGGGCCTGCCTGACACAGCTAATCAGCAAAATAAGGCAGAGGCAAAAGGAGACACCTCCCTCCTTGGCCCTGTGCAGAGCTAGGCAGCTTGATTCAGGCCCAATGAGTCTTTGAAAACTAGAGGAATACAGAGAAGCCACAGGAAAAAAAAATAAAAATAAAAACACCTCTGGATATTGAATGGGTTTGAGATAATGACTATAGGTGCTGAAGAACTAACTAAATTAATGCCTCTCATTCATGCTGTTGTACCCAACGTTGATCTTTTGAGACAACAACTGGCACAGATAGATAAAAACTTCCCATGTTATGTTGGTCCTGGTTCATGTTTAATTTAGCCTTGATGTTAATGTCTGAGTCTTTTACAGATGTGAACCCAGTTGGAGACATATCCCACACTCCTGAAGGAACAAAGATAAAAAGTAAATGCACCAAGGAGGCCACCAGAGCCCGGTATAACTATGGAGTCTTTGAAAGCTTTATGGTTAAATGAAACATATTAGTAAATAAAGGCTTCAATACCTCCTTTGGAGGGCAAGAGGCATGACTGATACTACAAGAATAGCGCCCACTAGTGGTGGAAGATGTTATAGGCCCCATTCAAAAGCTCTAATGCCAAGATTAAGATACCATCCAAATATTTACGTTTGTGCCCATAGAGTAACTGGATATAATTGTTAATGTTTATTTAGATGTCTGTGCGTCTGGCTATTTGTGCTCTATTTAGTAGAGATAAAAGGGAGAGTCCAGAATGAGCCAACAGCCCATTGAAGACAGAACTTGGAGAAACCCAAGAATTTGATGGGTCATCTCAAAGACTATCTCCCACCCTTCTAAGGCCCAGGGACTCTCACAGAAGAGTTTGGCACATCCGGTTTGTAAGGGCCAAAGAAGGGAGGTGGAATGTGGGACGAGTTATTTCTTCTTTGAAACAACCCACCTGGAGAAGCTAAGTGGGAGGGGCTAAGTTCCAGGGCTCGTCGTGCAAAGTCCACGGAACTATGGAATTCCGGGACTTTGAGAGGGGCGGAGACATACAAAAGACCCGCCATGTAAAGCTGGGCTCGCTTTCACCATTTTGAGACCAGTATGAAGAGCAAAGGGTACAGGGTTGGACCGTGGGATCCTTTTTGCAGCTACGTACTTGGCTTAAGTGTGTGTTTCTTTGCCATTATTTTGTAAGCAAGGCCATTAAAAGTCTCTAGTTTTAACTGAGATTGGAGAACTCTCTCCTTGCCTTGCCTTGATTACTGAAGGAAACCGGAAAGCAGCAGAGTCTGGGTGGTGTTGTGGGATACCACACAAGCAATTTCTGGGCAGTGGGCACCTCCTGCCATGAGAGGAAAATTCCTCTGTGACACAGGCTCTTTGTCCTTCAAAGTTCTTTAATTCCAACCCCACACTAGTGGAGGAGTCATTCTACTATTTGGTATCATGGAAATAGGAAAAAAGAAATAAGCACTAGAAGTGGCTGATCGCCTAATATTAATGCCTCCACATTCTCTGTGCCCAGAGATTTTCCTTAATTCTTATGTTCCTGGGATGAGAAAATTATGGAAGATTATGGCTTAAAACCTCATTTTATTACTTTTACTTTATTTTATGTGTATGAGTTTTTTGCCTGCATGTAAGTAAGTGCACTTGTGTTACACAGTGCCCACTGAGGACAAAAAAGGGTGTTGGATCCTTTGGAACTGGGGTTACAGATGGTTGTTAGCTGCCATGTGGGTGCTGGGATCCACTAATGAATGGTACTTGTAAAAAACAGAATACAATACTTTGTGGTTCCAACAAGTTCTTTAAAAACAGCAGTTGCTTCTTAGGTCCCATCAACTGCTGGAGTACCTCTTTCTAATCTGGTTACAAGCACAGAGAATGTACTATTGCCTGGGTAAGTTTGCTGGCAGTTTCTCTCAGTTCAACAAAAAATGGATTTTCACCTGACATCACTCTAAGACAACAAGTCTAGTAACAGTTTGTCAGCTGGTGTGAGCCTAGACATTTCAACAGGTACATAAGAATCCATCCAGGCCCTTACAGCTAATAGACCAGCCTGTCTTAGGAGTGTGGATTTCACCCTATCCCCACCCTATATTTGATTCAGTCACAAGCACACAAAATGCTTTGCCATTTTTATTCACTTCTTCCTTGTAGCTTATTAGAATGTCACTAGCAGTAAAAGCATCTCCCAATGTCTTTGTGGTATAGGGTTGCCATGATCCTTTAATGTCTACGAGGGGGGAGACTGTCTTCTGGTAACAGAATTACTGGGAAATACATAGGATAATCTCTTCCTTGACTATAGGCAGCCAGGCACAGCAAGACATCCAACAATATCATGTGCCTGCTGTAGATTGGCAGGCTTTGTAATTTTAACCACCATTATAGAAGAACTACTGCATGCTGTCCTTCAGTGATGTAACCCCATCAGAATCTGTAAGATTAGATAACTTCTCAATAGTTTTGGTTCAGTATAATTTATAGCCATTTTAGTAGATTTTGACCAATATTTTTCTAGCAAATTACTGGTGGTGAAATCCTCTGTAATCTCCAACTAGGAACAGTTTCAACAAATCTCCCAATAAACTATGGCCCTTCATCCAATTTGGCTGTGGTATTTATCTAAGTATTCCAGGAGGCTCTGCTCATTTTCTTACATGTCAGCAAGCTCTTGGTCATCATCTTGTTTTGGGAGTCATCAGTCCTGTCATCATAGCTTTTTTTTTTCATGGTCAAAAGCTGTAACCAATAGATTCTGTTCTGCAGTCAAATCAGGAAAAGTGGCCTTTGAGACATTTTTCTAGAATAGCAACTTGCTTAGGGATTTTACACTTGAAACTATTAGTGACATCTTCTACAAGCCCTATAAATTTACACATAATTTTGAATCCTTTCATATCAGAAAGGACATGAATTATTTTGTTCTGTTTGTAGTCTTTTTGAATGTGATAGCCTGTTACCTGGGTGGTTCTGGTTTTTCTGGAGAGCTCCAACATTATGAATTCCACTCCATAACCTCCTAAGACTTAGTAGCTTCTTTAGGAGGTCTGGATTTTTTTTTTAGATGTGCCTGATCTTGTGAGGTAGCAGCCCTGTGGCTTCTAAGCAATGGCTGATAGCCAAAGGGCTGCAGAGTGGGGCACAAGGCCATTGTATTGAGCTGCTTATCAATGGAAATATGGTAAGCATCAAACCTCACTAACAGGGTCCCTTCAATAGAAATACTTGTCTCATTTAGGACAATGTTCTAAATTTTTAAATGTCACTGCATCTAGCACCAATTGCCTATTGACTTCAGTAATGATAGCACCAGCTCCTAATGCGCTATGCCAGAATCTAGGAAACATTCTTCCACCCAGCCATTGTTGGAGGCTTATATTTCTGGGATTTGATTGCAGTGACTGAGTACTCAGCAGCTGGTATAGCCCTCATGCAGCAGCAGCAGCTGCAGCAAACAGTGCTACCTAGTATTAGGTTCCCAAGCTCCCAACAGTAGTTGATGTCACAGCTCTTAGGTCTCAGGGGAGATTCTCAGACCTTACAGAGTCTAGTGGTATATAGTTCTCAGGCCTTGGGCACTGGAACCCTTAGCTTCTGGGCTTTGGCTCTCCTTGGGACTTCCAGTGACCAGGAATCGGCTCATCGTCTTTACTCTCAATGGTTTTCAAATTTCTATATACTCCCACAGTGCTTTGCTGTGGCTGCCTCCTCTGCTTTCCCCTATCTCTACCCTAGTGGCTCATTGGAACCTTCAGTCCCCTTTTTCCGGCTTCTTGCTGCAGTTGCAGCCAATGCTTGTTCCTCTTGCTCCTGCCCTTGCCTCCATGGGCTCTTCATATTATGAACTCAGCTGTTTCTATCCTTAATAAAATCACAAGTAGCCAAGAAAAGAATATTCTACGGATGCCTTTTATTAGGCCTCATGTTACAACACCAACAAGACGGTGTCTACTGATTCCCAAAGTTTAGTGATATAGGTAAAAGTGGAAGAGTAATCACTCAAATATCATTATAACACCCAATCACAGTACAGTTTCTAGTTCTATCAATAACTGGCCTTACATAAAGACTAATCACAAGCCTACATTTCACCAGTCAAAAACTTTCTGCTAAGACACTGGGAGGGTCTTATAGACACATAGTCCTCTAGAGTTCATGAAGATTTGATGTGAAGTGATGTCTCTAAGGCCAGCTCAACTTTTCTGGAGTGCACATGACTACAGCAGGGCCTTCTGAAATACTAATGGGCTGCAGCTATAGTAAAGTATTCCTCACAGTGGTAATGGAGATTGGAAAACAGCCAGGTTGTCTCGGAGGCAATCCACTTGTCTACCAAGGTGCAGCTTACCTGACAGCTTCCAATTAAGGCCACCAGACCGGGTACAGGATCTGACAATTGCTGCTCAAGCAGATGAGTGGCATATTCTCCACAGTTCAAATTATTTGAAAGAAAGAATATATCAAGAACTAAGTATATAATAAAATGATTAACATGGAATTAACATTACTTAATGGATATTCATTCTAACAATTCTTAACTGCATATAACCCTAGCCTAATGCCCAAAGTGGTGTTGGGCCTCTCTAACCTCAAAGCCAGTGGTTTTCAAACAGTTGACACTAAACCAACTAAACAACATAGGGATTCCTTAGGATGTAAATTCCTGAGCCCCACACCAACCTAAGGAATTAAGGAAAGGTAGTGAGGGTTAGGGATTTGTTTCAACAACTTTCCAGAAGAATTTGATTCTGACTCACATTTAAGAATCAGTGCAATACACCAAATTGCTAGAAGCAGCCATGCTGTGACAAGGCTTGCATAGATAACAAATCATCAGTGGATACCTTCACCCATATAAAGAGCTCAAAATAACTTCAGTTTCAAAATAACTTTCAGTTCAATATTTTCCCTTGAGTACCCAAGCACTCACAATAGGGTAGTATTTAGAGCAAAATCTGTCAGTATGGGTGATAGAATGGAAACAGTGCACTTCCTCTTTGTTTTCTTATTTCCACATCTGCCTGCTTTCATTCGGAAAGGATGTCAGCAGACAGTATGTTGTAAATCACTGAGTCTGGACCAGGTAAGCACTCATTGACTTCTTTCAAGTGCCAAAAATAGACACACTCAAATCCATGTGGCAGAAAATTTATAGTACTACCCTGATACCAGTCTGCCAGATAATGCCAAACTTTAGAACGTCTGTCAGTATTTAGTAAGGTCTCTCCATCACTGGGTTGTAGCAATGTGTTTCCAAACTCAAAAGATAAACTGTCATTGACACTAGATAACGTCACATACTTTTAGTGTTCTTTTTCCTTGAATAGTATATCTGCAATAGCAAGGCTGAGAGAACTGAACTAGTGAGTTAACAGTGTCTGTCTCTGGGAAGGAAGTTATAGAAATAGAATTTCTAATAACACTTTTTTAAATTTTTTATTTAATTTTACTTATTTCTGTATGTATATGAATGTACTGTCTGCATGCAGGTTTGTGCACCCGTGTCATGCAATGCCACGGAGGTCAGAAGAGGGTGTCGGGTTCCCCTGGAACTGGAGTTCTCCTGGAATTGGAGTTTCAGACGGCTTTTGGCTGCCATGTGGGTGCTGGGGATCAATCCCGGGTCCTCTGTAAGAGCGGTTGGTGCTCTTAACCACTAGGCCATCTCTCCAACCCCCTAATAACACTTTTATGTCTTATATATTGACATCTAAATTGCACTCCAGATAAATATATTGACCTACTTACCCAGTATCCATTTAAATGTCTGACACAATTCCAAAGTAGGATAAAAAGAAACAATCAGTTAACATCTGCTTTTCTCCAGCAAAATCATTCCTCCATTTTTATCATTTTATTTTTTTTAATCTTACAAGGCTATCAGAACTAAATGTAATAGCCATTCTTTATTCTGTTTGTTTGACACACTGCCTCCAATTTGTTAGACATTCTTTGTGATCCAAGATGTTCTGAAGGCGACTACACTTTAGTAATGTTACATAAAACCCTCAATTGTCCCCATCTAGCCTCCTTGTTTCTTCACTTGTCACCTTAGATACTGAGTAGCCAGAATGACCATTTCATGATATAAATTATATCATGTCACTCTAGCGGTTAAAATTTTACAGTGCCTGCCAAAGATTCTAAAGAACCTACTATTTTATTGTTTCCTACTTAAAGTTAATAAATTAGTCTATTGTTACCAATGGATGTTGAGAAAGGGCACAAGAGTCCCGGGTCCAAGTCAAAGGAGGACTGACTCATAGTCCAGCAGGAAGACGAGCATCTTCATGTTTGACCCATAGTTCCCCACGTTCTCCAAGTCCTAACAAGCTGAGAAAATGGGGCCATCATTTAACAGCCAGCACTCAGCAGGCCTGTAACAAGACATCCTTAAAGATTGCTTATTACATGACCCTGAGGAAAGGCTTTGGTCAGGAGGGTCATAGATTTGCATTCCTGGCATGCTTAGCAAGACATATAGGGAAATAAGACATGCACAATGGTGCACAAAGGACAGTCTATCCTGGTAATGGCTTCCCACACCAGTCAGAATGAAAGCCAAGGTTTCTTGAATGATCTACATACCCTGCACCATTTTACAAAGCTCCACCCTCATGTCTTCTTGCCTTTGTCCCTCATCACTGTGCCCACCACCACTCTAACCTAGGGCATACTGATGTCCTGTTGCTTTTCACATGTATACAGAACTGAATCTTTCCTCTGGGCTCTTGGTTTTACTGTTTTCCTGCATGAAATGTTATTCTCATGCTACTACAGACTGATTATGTTCCCCATGAATTTGTATGTTAAATTTTAATCCCAAAAGTGATGGTTAGGAGGTAATTAGGAAATGAGTAGGATGATGAGGGCACAGCCCACATAAATGGGATTCTGATAAGATTGTAATAAAAGAGATTCTAAACATTTGGACCAGCCATTCCACCAGATAAAGACACAGTGACACAGACTTCTATGAAGAACACATTCCTCACTGGACACTGAATAAATATGCTGGCACCATAATGTTTGGCTTTCTGGTCTTTAGAATTGTCAGAAATGAAGTTTTTGTTTGTAAGCTACCAAATTTGTGGTGCTTTGTTTAGCAGCCTAAACGCAATGATTTGCATCCTCACTGCCTAAACGCAATGATTTGCACCCTCACCTCTTTGAAGATGTTGTTAAAATACTAGGGCTGCTGAGTGTCATTGTGACACTTGCACTTCAGCCAGATGTGTGTGTAAACCCTCATCTCAGCTCTTTCCCATATCTCTTTTTTTATTTTACTTTTTTTTTTTTTTTTAGTCTTTTCGAGACAGGGTCTTCTGTAGCCCCAGCTGTCCTGGAACTCACTCTGTAGACCAGGCTGGCCTTGAACTCACAAAGATCCGCCTGCCTCTGCCTTCCAAGTGCTGGGATTAAAGGCGTGCGCCACCACGCCCGGCTTATTTTACTTATTTTTTTATGTATATGAATGTACTGTCTGCATGTAGGTTTGTGCACTTGTGTCGTGCAATGCCGTGGAGATCAGAAGAGGGTGTCAGATTCCCCTGGAACTAGAGTTAAAGATGGTTCTCAGATGCCATGTGGGTGCTGGGGATTGAACCCAGGTCCTCTGCAAGAGCAGTTGGTGCTCTTAACAGCTAGGCCATCTCTCCAGCCCCTCTTTCCCATATCTCTACTCCAACATCACCCACTGTTTATTCTAGCTGGATTACTAGGTGCAGTGGTCTTGTAGCCCATGTGCTCTGGAACTCAAATTGGCCATTTCACTCTTTGTTCAGGGTCTGACTGCATCTCGTAGCTCTCTTGAACTACAGAAGCTGTTTCTTCTCCATGCGATGCAATGGCTCTTATCATCCTTTCTTGACTGACTGGTGTGGTGATATCCTCTCCTGGGTCAGCTTTAATCCTGGACAGATCTGAAATGAACACTTCTTGTGTAAGGGGCCCGTACTTTTTGTACCTTTGGGCCTCTTGCAGCTTCTTCCCAGTCATGGCAATGTACAGAAAGAACAAATTGGGTCTACACTGGAAGGGATTATGTTCTCAGAATGCCTTACTGCAACCAGTTATAGAAAAAACATGATTGGACGATATGTTGTTCTAGTTTAAGAAATAAAAAATCCCAATCAGGAAGTTCAATTTGAGCAACAAATGAATTCTTGTCCATGCATTTCTCTGCATACTCGCAATCACATCTGAATGTTATTAGAAGCCAGATTTCACAAGGGTCAGAATAGACACAGCAGCAGCATGAATAATGTTGAAATCAGAGATTTCAACAAACTACATGATATATATTATTTGTATACTATATGTATGCATATATATGTGTGTGTATGTAATGAATTTTTAGAAACTTTAGCTGTGCTGTCAACTTTAAGAAAAAGGATCCCACTTTACCATATTGAGTTGAAATTTGTATTAGTTACTTTTCTGTTGTGATCAAACACCAAGACCAAGGCAACTTATAGAATGAAGAATTTATTTGGCTTAGGGTTCCAGAGAGATGAGAGTCCACCACAGCAGGCTAGCTTGGCAGCAGAGGCAGGAGAACAGAAAGCTGAGCACTCACACCTTCAAGCAAGCACAGGAAGCAGAGAAAGGGAAACTGGAAATGGAGTAAGACTATGAAATCTTGAAGCCTGCCCCCAGTGACATACTTCCTCCAGCAAGGCCACCCCTCCTGTAGCTTCCATGACCTTTGCCCAGAAAAGCACTACCAATTGACCAAGTGTTCAAATACTTGGAGCCTATGGGGGGGGTCTCATTGTACAGAAATTAATACCAATAACAGTCTAGAAATATTCATTTTTTTTCCATTTGTACAGAGGTAACACAGTATATTAAATATGTAAGGTCTTATCTACATCATTATGATTTCAAAAACCAATAAAATATTCTTTAAATGATGAAGAAAAGAAGGCTCTGTTTCCTTATGTTCATGCACCAACCCTGGCTCATGCAGTCTTTCTGCCCCCTCTTCTGCAATTGTTCTGAGCCACGGGTCGGTGGGGTTAATATAGGAGTCTTACCCAGGGACACGTGCTCTGTAGTCTCTAAAACTTAGCCAGTTGTGTCCTTCTGTGTGAATCACACTCTGTTCTATGAGGAAGCTTCACTGGTGAGAGTCAAGGGATGTAGTAGTCCTCCCGACTGCCCTGCTCCATTATCATCTACAAGCCTTAGATGCAGAGGTTCCACTGTAGATGTGTCCCTTAGGGCTGGGCATCTCTAGGACATATATTTGCTGTGTGACTGGTTGTGGAACTCTGTAATAGCTTCCATCTGTTGCACTGGTTTGGTTCCCAGGGGTTTGGTTCCCAGAACCCACAGGGTAGCTAAAAACAGTCTGAAACTACATTTTCTGAGGACCCACTGTCTGAAAGGCCGCTGTGGGAATTGCATGAACATAGTGCACTTACATGTATTCAAGTAAAACACTCATACATCAACACATAAAATAAAGCAAAAATTTGTTTAAAGTTTTGGATTTGGAACATTTCACACTTTAGATTTTCAAATTAGGTGTGGCCAACCAGTGCTCCTCTCAAGGATCAGACTATCATCTTCCAGAATCAAGGTCAACTGGTGCCTGAAATTTTCCAAAGAAATTCCCCCTAGTTCAGCTCCTTTATGCCTCGTGTTACACAGTTAATGTTCTTCTGCTGTATGTGGCTTTTAGCGGTCTATTTTTTTTTCTAACATCCATAACAGTGTTATGTATCAGGACACTTTGGGAATATGTCATATCCTTGAGACCCAAGTAGACACTGGTGACGATGGGGGTGGGTGAGACAAAGGAGCGTGGAGAACAGAAAAGCTACTGAAGCCTAGCTGGGCTGCCCAGGCCAGGGAACCAGGAAGGTCTTCCGGCCATCAGATATTTTCTCCATCCACTCCCACTCAGTTTGTACACAAGCTCACCTTTTGCCCATATGTTCTGTTATTCCTTTGGCTGATAATGGCTCCAAACCAGCAAAAGACTTTTGGTATTTAAAACTGTCATAACCTTTAACATTTCTTATGAACTACATCTCAAGAATCCATGTTGGATACAAGTTAGAGAGAACAACACAACAACAAAAGAACTGGAAAAAAATTCTGGAAAGACTCAGAAAAAGATGCAAGACATGTATGGCAGAGTGCAGGGTTTCGGGGGGGGGGGCATGGAAATGGAAGTGACTCTAAATTCAATTGAGAAACAATGTGTGATGTTTGGAAAAAGATGTGACCTCAAAAGCCACAAAAATGGGAAAAGTAAAGAGGTGGAAAAGCAGTTCAGTATGATCACTGAGATGTCATAGCTGTACACAGGTCCATATTCTCCACAGAGGTAACATTCACTGACCACTGTGTGTATAAAAGCAGGGATGGGAAAGTGACTCAGACTGATTTTTACTGAATTGCTCACAGTCCATCAGAGATGAGGGTGTGTTTCACATATCTTCACATCCTTATTCCTAACATGGGAAGTACTGCCAACAAATTGGGACCTTATAAATGTGCCTTGCTGACCATCCAAAGTCTTTATATGGCTTCTCTTTTCACAACACTTAGGATTAATACCAGATTGCTTCTTTGTGCCGTTCATTAGCAAGAATATTTCTTTAAAAATCCTTATTGCCCATAAATTACCTGTCAAAGAAGAAAAAAACTAGATGTGGTGTAAACTGGGTTCTTCTGGAAAAAGTTTAAAATGCTGCATGTTGAATTTATTTAGGATAATAAATTCTTGAAATATCTCCAGTCTTTAAGATGGTATAAATAAATTAAATAAAGCATACAAGAACTTGGGTCTAGTGAAGAATTTCCATTCTAGATGAAAACTACAGCCAACTGAGAAAAGAAAGCAAGGCGAATATTCTTTGGTCTTTTTTTCTCCTTACCAGGGCTAACTACATGAAATAGGGTTTCTTTTGGATTTCAGTCTAAAGGCAGTCCACCATGGTGGGGAGGCACGGCAACAAGAGGGAGACAACTTGTCACAGTACATCTGTAGTCAGCAAACAAGAAAATGAATAGGAAGGGAGACCAGGCTATAAAACCTCCATGCCTGCCATCTGTGGTCCACTTCCTCCAGCAAGGCTCCACCTCCCAGGGGTTTAACAGCTTTCTCAAACAGCACCACCACGGGGGGTCAAACACCAAACCTTCCATTTAAGCAGGCAAAATGTAGCATAACTGCCCATGATGGTGATATTTTTCTAATCTTCATTACTTAATAAAGATAAAAGTGATTGTGATTCATAGCTTAAGAGATTCTTTTATGTCCTTTAGGAATTCTCAATCACTGAATCAGGTCAGTGAGTTCTATAGCTTCCAAAGTGCATGTCTCTCAGTCTGGATTTATCCTTTCCATTTAATTTCGCATGAGGTGTTCTCTGCTAATGTTCTGAGGTTCTGCTATTCTTCCTGGAAATTCAGATCAGGAACACATAGAGCCACTGAGTTTCCAAATGTTCATTATTTGATTTTCCTATATCTAATATGCGGTATGCTCCATCATAAAGTTTTGCCTGATAAGCCCATAACTAAAAGAGATATTATTATTGTTTCTGAAGAAATAAATAAGGTCAAAAAAATAATCAGCTTAATACTATGTTGGTTGTATGTTTTCAAGTTGAAATAATTAGTCTCAAATGTTTAGTAATCCTTAGGCCACCAGAAAGAGAACAACCTTCTGGTGGAGGGCTGTGATTGGGGCTCTTTCAGTGTCTCAGGGCAGCCAGCCATCAAGATGAATTTCTCATTTGTAGCAAGTGAACACAGTGGCACCTGGGAGCTATGGGGAAACCATTTCTACTGACTACTGTTTCTTAAATGTCAAGATGTGACAAATTCTTTCTGGAAATATTACAAATGGAAATAATATCTGTTATTCATGTCTGCATGACAGGAAAACAGGAATGCCAGGAACATGTAAACTCTCCCTTGCTTAAGAAATTCTCTTGGAGAAAAGGAAACCAACTGTATATGGTTTAGTAATCATCTTAAAAGACACACTTGCCAACACGAATTAGCCTCGGGGACAAGGAAAATGTTTATGGCACTGCTACCTTGTTCACGTAAACAGAGCTCGTGGCCCTCAAATGTCTGGAAAGGTGGCCAACTCTTATCTTCGGAGGCTGTTCCAAAAGTCACATTCCCAATCTTCCTTCTCATGCTTGTGTGTATATGGTATATGTTTGCATAGGTATTCATACGTGGGAGCCAGACATCAACTGTGTCATTTTTGAGGTGTGACTCACTATGCTTTTCGAGACAGGGTCTCTCATTGGTCTAAAGTTCGCTAGACAGACTGTTGGCTAAGCTGGCTGGCCAGTAAGTCCTGAGAATCAGACTGACTCTGCTTCCCCAGCTCTGGAATTACAAGCCTGCTGCACCATTCCTGGCTTTTATACATGAGCTACAGGGGTGGAACTCAGGTCCTCATGCCTGGGCAGCAAGCAGTTTACTGAATGAGCTAGACCCCAGCAAGCATGAATGAGCTAGACCCCAGTCCCTCCTTATGCTTTTCACTTTATTTTATTTACTTGAGACAGGGTGTCCCTATAGCCCTGGAACTTCCTAGGCAGACCTGGCTGGCTTCACTCTCACAGAGATCCAGCTGTCTCTGCCTCCCGAGTGCTGACATTAAAGGCATGCGCCATTACACCCAGCTACTATTAACATTCTACCAGTAGGTATTATCTATATAAATTATATTGATTGATTGATTGGCTTTCACTGGGAAAGGTGAATAGTGGTGGCAAAGAGAAAAGATCAATAAAATGGCAACTTAACACTTCAAGATAACAATGGTTTTCTCAGAGAGAGAGAGAGATAAATTTTTATATTTTTGTGACTACTCTACATTAAAATAAAATCAACTGTCATTTTTGAGCCTGAAAACTAAGCTAGATGGATGAAAGAAAATGGGAAAAATAGAGAAATAATAAACTAAGATTTTGGTAAATGGGTGTATAAATGAATATAATTTTAAGTCACGATTGGATAGGTATTTAATTGGATCTGGTGCCATTTTAAGAATTACCAACTTCTTGGCCGGGTGTGGTGGCACACGCCATTAATCCTAGCACTTGGGAGGCAGAGGCAGGCAGATCTTTGTAAGTTCAAGGCCAGCCTGGTCTACAGAGCAAGTTCCAGGACAGCTGGGGCTACAGAGAGACCCTGTGTCAAAAAAAAAGACCAAAAAAAAATAATAATAATAATTACTAACTTCTTGTAATTCCTTACCATTATCCTACAAAATATTCATCTTTTGTGGCTGGAAAGAGGATTCAGAGGTTATGGAACCTTATGACTCTTCCAGAGGGTTTGGTTCCCTGCCCCTACATGGCAGTCAGTACCTGTTCTTAACTCCAATTCTCAGGGATCTGATGCCCTCTTCTGGCCTCCACAGGTACCAGGCAGGCACATATATATGGGGAAAACACTTATGTACATATAATAAAAATAGAGTATTTTAAGTACCCACCTGACCTGTGTGTGCTTTTTTATTCACTCCACTCCACATGCTGAATTTTAGCCTCATTCCCCTTTATGTTTTCCTTTCAACATTTCATATTTGCATTCTTTGTGCTTTATTTGATCCATAGAAGTCTTATGAAGGACACTTTTATTAATTCCACATTGTTAGGCTTTCATTAAGCTTATGTTATATAGCCAGAATAATCATGACTTCTTTTTCAATTGGTAAAAATTTCTTCATTTTCTCAGAGCTCATTCATTTAAATAAAACAAACAAACAAAAAAAAAAACATAATTAAGATACAGGAATGGTCCCCAGGAACTTCCTTCATCAGGAACCCAGCCTGCAGGGCCTCCTGCAGCAAGAGGGGACATGGCTCTATACTTAAGTCCACCTTCATCTCCCAGGAAAGTCCTGCCTCATGTTAGAAACTTGGGACTCCCAGCTTAGGTCTGCTGACACTGCCCCAGAGCCTAATGTACAAGAAACCCAGCTAAGATTACCTCTTGCACCCGGCTTCCACGGCTGAGCACCCCCCCCTTCCATCCTGGGCATATGCTTTGGGCATCTGCCAAGACCTCCTGCACCAGGCCAGCCTACAACTCCCAGAAATTTTGCTCCAGTAACCCAGCCCACAGAGCCTCCTACAGCAAGCAGGGGACCTGATTTCCCCTGCTTAAACCCAACTTCAACTCTCAGGAACCACCTGCACCTATGGAAGAACATAGGCCTCTCTGGCTTAAACCTGTATATGCTGCCTAGAAACCACACTCCAGGCAACAATTACACACTCCAGCATCAGGCACACCTTCGGTTCCCAGGAATTTTATATCAGGATCGCAGTCCTGACAGCCTCCTACAGCAAATGGGTGATGTGGCTTCTCCAATTTAGGCCTACCTAGGCCACTCTGGAAGTTCCTGAACAAGTCTGCACAGAAAAATAGATTTATCAAACATACTGTGACTTAGTACTCTCCTAAACATTGTAAATGTCTGCAATATTTAGAGGCAACACCAACATAAAAGGAAACAAACTACTCCAGGTATACAAGTCCCAGCACAGAAAACAAAAACAACATAAAACAAGGCATGTCTTCTCCACAAACTACTAATCCCATTAACAGTGGCAACAAAATTATCTGGAAAAATTTCCAGACAAAAAATTCAAAAGAATTATTATAATCATGTTCAAAAAACACTCAAAGAGGATATGATTATATTCCAGGAAAACAAAACTAAGACATGAATAAAATAAAGTAGTCAAAACAAGATATTAAAATGAAATTCAAAACTGAAAGTGAACACAGCATTCATTCGACCCAGTCATACCACACCTCGGCATATACCCAAAAGACTCATCCTACTGCAGAGACTTGACATCCATGTTACTTGCTGCCCTTTCACAACAGCTAAGAGATGGAAGCAGCCTAAGTGTTTTCCCTCAATAGACATAGATAATATTTTCAATAAAAATCATAGGAAAAATACTTCCCACGCCCAGAGAAAGAGATGCTCATCCAGGTACAAGAGGCCTACAAACCCCAACTAGACAGAACCAGAAAAGAAACTCTCCATAATATATTGTATTTAAAACACTAAAACCACAAATAAAAAGGAGTATTGAAAGGCATAAGAGAGAAAGTTCAAGTCACTTATAAAGGCAGGTCCCATCAGAATGAAACCTGATTATTGAACCAAAACTTTTAAAGCCAGAAGCTCATATGAACTTACAGAAGCAATGGTGTCAGTGTGCACAAGATCCACGGACACTCAATTAGAGAATAAGCCAGCACAGAACTGGGAGAACAGCCAATAGGCCCCAACTCTGGTGGTGAATGATTGACAACTGTGCTCAATCCCTACTGGTCCTCCTTAGCTTCTACCCAGGACAATTTATGGTATAAAGGAAGACTACTGAAGTATGTGTGTTAATTTTGCATTCTGCTACTCTGTTGAACATGTTTATTGGTATAGGAATTTTCTGGAAGCATCTTTAGGGTCTTTTATATATCATGTAATCTTCAAATAAGGATACTTTGACTTCTTTTCCTATTTGTGTCTCCTTTATCTCTTTCCTTTTTCTTATTGCTCTAGCTAAGACTTTACTTCCTTGGTTGTTTCTTTTGCTAGTCAAAAGTTCTTTAGTTTAATGAAGTTCCACTTGTCAATTGCTGCCTTTACTGCCTATGATGTGCAGAGTTCCACTATTGGTCACACACAGTGTATGTGTCTGAGAAAAAACCCGTTCTTATGTGACACAGCTGCAGTGGAACCTCTACACCTAAGGCTCATGGGACATAGTGGGACAGTTTAGAGAAAGTGCTGATGCATCTTTCAACTCTCAGTAGTAAAGGTTCCTCATTTAACAGAGGGTGATGCACACAGCAGGCCTCACCTGACCAAGATGGAGAAAATAAGAAACTACAGAGATCTCTTGAGCCCAGCGGCAGGAAGAGGGGAAGACAGGTAGGAACTGGGTGCCTTGGCGAGCTGATTGCTGATCGTTTGGTCCTGCTGTCTTTGGTTTGATTGGCCTTTGTGGCTGTGAGGTTGGAGTTATCCCCCCAGCTGGGATTAAAGGTGTGGTCTTTGGCTTGATTAGATCTAGTGGCTGTGGGGGCGGAGTTATCCTCCCAGCCGGTATTAAAGGCACGCTTGTGTGACTCTTGAGATTTGAGATCTCTTGAGCCCAGCGGCAGGAAGAGGGGAAGACAGGTAGGAACTGGGTGCCTTGGCGAGCTGATTGCTGATCGTTTGGTCCTGCTGTCTTTGGTTTGATTGGCCTTTGTGGCTGTGAGGTTGGAGTTATCCCCCCAGCTGGGATTAAAGGTGTGGTCTTTGGCTTGATTAGATCTAGTGGCTGTGGGGGCGGAGTTATCCTCCCAGCCGGTATTAAAGGCACGCTTGTGTGACTCTTGAGATTTGAGATCTCTTGAGCCCAGCGGCAGGAAGAGGGGAAGACAGGTAGGAACTGGGTGCCTTGGCGAGCTGATTGCTGATCGTTTGGTCCTGCTGTCTTTGGTTTGATTGGCCTTTGTGGCTGTGAGGTTGGAGTTATCCCCCCAGCTGGGATTAAAGGTGTGGTCTTTGGCTTGATTAGATCTAGTGGCTGTGGGGGCGGAGTTATCCTCCCAGCCGGTATTAAAGGCACGCTTGTGTGACTCTTGAGATTTGAGATCTCTTGAGCCCAGCGGCAGGTGCCAGGGCGCGGGCTGAAGAGCCCCCCCCCCCCCCGCCAACTGAGATTACGAAGAAGGATCTGAAGGAGGCAAGCAAAGCACGCCTTCAACACAGTGAAGAGGCATTCAGGACTCACATTGGAATACAGGCAAGGAGAAGCCCATATGCCAGGATCACGAAGAAGAAACTACACTGGAAAGGTGCAGGATAATCCCACGCCAAGCTTTACCAACCCTATGGATGACTCCTGCAGTGGGATCCCCCCGGGGATGCCCCAGGACACAGACATCAGAAACACAATTGGGAACATACTTAAAGAACTACAAGATCATAAAGAACAAATTAAAGAACTAAGAAAAGAGAATGAGGACCGAGAGAGAGAGAATGACAAGCTCCGGAAGGAAGTAGAAACACTGAAAAGATCCCATGCTGAAAAAGAAAAAGAAACCAACCAGCAAACAAAAGAGCTACAAAAAGAGATCGAGAAGCTCCAAAAAGAAATAGAAACACTAAAGAAATCAGAAGAGGAAATGAAAAAGGAAATCAAACACTCATCCATTCAAGAGGAAAGGAATGAAAAAAGCCTCAGAAGCAGAATGGAGGAAGCAGAACAAAGAATATCAGACCTGGAGGACAACACAGAACAACTAAAAACCTCAAGGAAAGATTATGAAAAATTTAAAAATACACAAAAATGGAACAACCAGGAGCTGTGGGACACTATGAAAAGATCAAACCTCCGCATCATAGGAATAGAGGAAGGAGAAGAATCCCAAGAGAAAGGTATTGATCAGATCTTCAACAGAATAATAGATGAAAACTTCCCCAAACTAAAAAAGGACAAACCAATACCAATACAAGAAGCACATAGAACTCCAAACAGACAAGATCAGAAAAGAAATTCTCCACGCCACATCATAGTTAAAATGCTGGACACCCAAAACAAAGAGAAAATTCTTAAAGCGACAAGAGAAAAACAACAAGTGACCTATAAGGGGAAACCTATCAGAATAACAACGGACTTCTCACAGCAAACGATGAAGGCAAGAAGAACCTGGAGCAAAGCATTCCCAGTGTTGAGGGACAATGGATGCCAGCCCAGGTTACTATACCCAGCAAAAATGTCAATCATAGTGGAAGGAGAGAGGAAAATCTTCCATGACATAAACAACTTGAAAGAATACATGTCCGGAAAACCAACCCTTCAGAGAATACTTGAAGCAATCCAAAGAACAGAAGAAAGGAGCAACCAACCCCAGGCAACTAGAAGGAGAAATCAATAAAAGCATAACTGCAGAAGTAGAAACCTAAATCAAAACCGCAGATGGATAATAAGGCAAAAGGAAGCAACACAAACCTATCAGTCATAACCTTAAATATTAATGGACTAAATTCCCCAATCAAAAGACATAGACTGGGAGACTGGATTAGGAAACAGAATCCATCGATATGCTGTCTGCAAGAAACACATCTTACCTTCAAGGACAGGCACCACCTTAAAGTGAAGGGATGGAAAAAAATATTCCAAGCAAATGGTACCAAAAAGAAAGCAGGTGTTGCTATTTTAATATCGGATAAAATAGACTTCAAAGTAAAAGAAATCAGAAGAGACAAAGAAGGCCATTACATTTTCATCAAAGGAACAATCCACCAAGAAGATTTCACAATTATGAATATATATGCCCCAAATTCTGGTGCACCAAACTTTATAAAGACAATTCTCCAGGACCACAAGTCACAGACTAACCCCAGCACACTCATAGTGGGAGATTTCAATACCCCACTGAGTCCTTTGGATAGGTCAACAGGACAAAAAATAAACAGAGAGACATCTGAACTGAACGATATGATACACCAAATGGACCTCATAGACCTCTACCGAACATTCCATCCTAATACCAGAGAATACACTTTCTACTCAGCACCCCACGGAACATTCTCCAAAATCGACCACATCCTGGGACACAGAAGAAACCTCTACAAATACAAAAAGATTGAAATAATTTCATGCATCCTGTCAGACCACAGTGCAATGAAGCTCAACATCAACACCAGGACAAGCCCTCCTGCCTACAAGAACACATGGAGACTAAACAACACACTCTTGAATAATGAATGGGTCAAGGAAGAGATAAAGAAAGAAATAAAAACATTCCTGGAACTGAATGACAATGACAATACAACACAACAAAACTTATGGGATACCTTAAAAGCAGTCCTAAGAGGGAAATTTATAGCCCTGGGTGCCTACATTAGAAAAACAGAAAGAGCACAAGTGAATGATCTAACACTACAGCTAAAAGCACTTGAGAGGCAACAACAGATGAACCCTAAACGCAACAGACAGGAAGAAATAACAAAAATCAGAGCAGAAATCAATGAAATAGAAACAAAGAAAACAATACAAAAAATCAATGAAGCCAAAAGTTGGTTCTTTGAAAGAATAAACAAGATAGACAGACCTCTAGCCCAGTTAACAAAAAGAAAGAAGGAACAACTCCAAATCAATACAATCTGTGATGAAAAGGGAAATATCACAACGGACAAGGAAAAGATCAAGAAAATTATATGGGAATATTACAAGAACCTATATTCTACCAAGTTTGAAAATCTAGAAGAAATGGATGAATATCTGAAATCTTGGGAATCACCAAAGCTTGGCCAAGAGGAGACCAGCAGCTTAAACAGACCCATAACATATGAAGAAATAGAGGATGTAGTAAGAAGCCTCCCAACTAAAAAAAGCCCAGGCCCAGACGGTTTCACAGCAGAATTCTATAAAACATTTCAAAAAGACCTACAACCATTATTTCTGAAACTGTTTAGAAGTATACAATCAGAGGGAATTCTCCCAAATTCCTTCTATGAAGCCAACATCACTCTATTACCAAAACCAGGCAAAGATCCAACTAAAAAGGAGAATTATAGACCCATCTCCCTCATGAACACAGATGCCAAAATTCTAAACAGAATACTGGCAAATCGCATACAGACCCACATCAAGAAGATCATCCATCATGACCAAGTTGGATTCATACCAGAGATGCAGGGATGGTTCAACATACGAAAATCAATAAACATCATCAAACACATAAACGGAATCAAAGACAAAAACCACACCATCATCTCAATTGATGCTGAAAAAGCCTTTGACAAAATCCAGCATCCCTTCATGCTTAAAGTCCTAGAAGGAATTGGATTGGAGGGATCATTCCTCAATGTAATCAAAGCCATATACAGGAAACCCACAGCCAATATCATCCTAAATGGGGAAATGACGGAAACATTCCCTTTAAAGGTAGGAACTCGGCAAGGCTGCCCCCTATCACCACTCCTCTTCAATATAGTGCTTGAAACACTTGCTAGAGCAATAAGGCAAGAAAAGGATATTAAAGGAGTACTAATTGGAAAAGAGGAAGTCAAACTATCCCTATTTGCTGATGATATGATTGTTTACTTAAGAGATGCAAAAAACTCCACCAGAAAACTCCTAGAAACGATTAACAGCTTCAGCAAAGTGGCAGGATACAAAATTAACCTTAGAAAATCAATGGCCTTTCTTTACACCAAGAACAAGCAACTGGAGAAAGAATTCAAAGAGACCTTCCCACTCACAATAGCCTCAAAAACAATAAGATACCTAGGAACAAACCTAACCAAAGACACCAAAGACCTCTACAACAAAAATTTTAAACCCTTAAAGAAAGAAATTGAAGAAGACCTCAGAAGATGGAAAAACCTCCCATGCTCATGGATTGGGAAAATTAACATTGTAAAAATGTCCATTTTACCAAAACTCTTGTATAGATTTAATGCAATCCCAATCAAAATCCCCAAGAGTTTCTTCACAGGCTTGGAAACAAAAGTTCTTAAATTCATTTGGAGAAACAAAAGACCCCGAATAGCCAAATCAATCCTGAGTGAAAAGAGCTACACAGGAGGGATCTCTATACCAGATTTTAAACTATACTACAGGGCTATAGTCATAAAAACAGCCTGGTACTGGCACAAAAACAGACCTGTTGACCAATGGAACAAAACCGAAGATCCAAATCTGAGCACATACAATTTCAGCCATCTCATATTTGACAAGGGGGCCAAGAAACCACAATGGAGAAAAGACAGCATCTTCAGCAAGTGGTGTTGGCAAAACTGGATCACCACTTGTAGAAGAATGAAATTAAACCCCTACCTCTCACCCTGTACAAAAGTCAACTCCAGATGGATTAAAGACCTCAACGTGAAACCCCAAACTCTGAAGGTGATAGAAGAAAAAGTTGGCAGCAGACTACAAGACATAGGCGTAGGAAAAGACTTCCTAAATCAGACAGCAGCTGCACAAGAATTAAGGTCGACAATTGACAAATGGGACCTCATCAAACTCAAAAGCTTCTGTACATCAAAAGAAACAATCAAGGAAGTGAAGAGAAATCCCACAGAGTGGGAGGAAACCTTCACTGCAGATACATCTGACAAAGCATTGATTTCCAGAATATATAAACTACTCAAAAAACAAAGAAAAAAGAAAACAAATGACCCGCTCAATAGATGGAGCAAAGAACTGAACAGAGACTTCACAAGTGAGGAATTAGAGATGTCTGAGAAACACCTCAAGAACTGTTCAACATCACTAATCATTAAGGAAATGCAAATGAAAACCACTTTAAGATATCATCTTACTCCAATAAGACTGGCTAGGATCAAGAAAACAAATGATACCAAGTGCTGGAGAGGTTGTGGGGAAAGGGGAACACTCATCCACTGCTGGTGGGAATGTAAACTCGTACAGCCACTATGGAAAGCAGTGTGGAGAACCCTTGGAAGACTTGGAATGAACTTGCCACCCGACCCAGCCATACCACTCCTGGGCATGTACCCTCAAGACTTACGCCACCACAGAGATACATGCACGGCCATGTTTATTGCAGCTCTCTTCACAATAGCAAGGAGCTGGAACCAACCTAAATGCCCCTCAACTGACGAGTGGATAGAGAAAATGTGGTACATCTACACAATGGAGTTCTATGCAGCAGTAAAGAAAGACGACATCACGAGCTTTGCAGGAAAATGGCTGGAGCTAGAGGACATCATGCTGAGTGAAGTAACACAGTCCCAGAAAAACAAACGACGAATGGTATCCCTCATCTGTGGATGCTAGTGCCAATTACCCAGTTGTAAGTATTTCTTGTGTAGGGCCCCCTGAGCTTCTGTACAAAGCAGTTGGACATAATGCATTTTGGAAACAACAACAACAACAGAAAATACTGCATCAAAGAACTGACTGAAACAGTGAACTTCTGCTCAAAACAGTCAACGTCCCCATGGAAAATATTGAGAAAGACTAAGAGATGGAAAGCATGTTTGGCAGAATGCACGAGCTCTGACGGGGTGGGGGAATGAGCGGGAACACGGGTCTAGATTTGTTAAAAAAAAAAAAGAAAGAAACTACAGACTGAGTTCCTGGATGGGCCTTGTGTATTAAAACTCACCCACCTATTACTCAGGGACCATTGCAGAAGAGAGGGAAGAAAGACGGCAAGACCCAAGGTTGGTGCATGATCTTAAGACAACAGAGTCTTCTAGGCCTCTGGGAACTTGCTCATATGAACTTGCAACAATGATGGCAGCATGCACAAGACCCATGCAGATTCAATTAGACTCCATTAGTTCCCAACTCTAGCCAGGAACTATTGACAGCTTGTAGGAAGCTTTCTTTTTATGCTGAACAGGAACCAAGTAGCCCTGCTAGAGGGAAGGGGAACACAGTGCCCGCTTTGCAGACACTGTGGGGAGCTGGCCTCTTGGTGCAGGGACCAGCCAGCTACTTCCCATAGTACTTCCAACTCAGGCCCTTAGCCTGGACCCACAAGACACGTTTCCCACTCTTGGCCATGACTTCCCACCTGCCCAGAGACTGCTGAACCCTGGACAGGAATTTCAGGCTGATGGCTGTTGGCCTATCTTCGGCCTATGTCCACTCACAACACCAGCTACCCAGATTGGTGGTCCGCAGTGGGACCTTTTTCCAACCCACTGGCCGCCGGAATGAAATCCAGGCCTACCTTGGCCTGTATGTGCACAATAATTAATAAAAATAACAGCCGGGAATTCCGTGATAATGTTACTATGAAATTCAAATTTTTTCCTTGCTACAGCCTGCTTTTATAAACTAAATGGCATCAGTTCCCAGAACCAACCATAGCGCCCCCCAACTCCACACCACTGCATACCATTGCCCCACCCAGCATCACGCACCTAGGCCATGTCATTTGCTCCTCCTTGGGCCAGGTCAGACCCTCAGTGCCCTGAGGGATGCTAGCTGAAAGCTAGCCTGCAATTTAAACTGATTTAAACTGGATCTTCCTACAACAGCTGATTACTGATGAGTGAGGGAAGTTTGCTCTTCTTCAGGAAGAGATTCTAGATAGGCTGACTACTGAGGGATATCTGAGTATACAAACTTGACTCAATAGGGCTTAATATATATGACAAAATGTATGAAACATGGTAAGAGGGCCATAGAGTGTTATGGATGGGAGAAAGGATATAAAGATGATTAAGCTGCTTAAAGAAAACTGACTCTCCCTCTCCTTGCAGCTGTCCATTGCCAACAGCATCTCAGATGGGGTTGAGGCTTCTTGCCCACCTCCTCAACTCCATCCTGGTATTTTGTCTGGCTTTAAGCCTGTGTAGGCCTTCTGCATGCTGTCACAGTTGCTGTGAGTTCCTGTGTGAAACTGCACTGCTGTCTAGTAAACATTGTCTCTTTGTCATCATCGATCACCTCTGGCTCTTACAATCTTTTGCTCCTCTTCTGCAATGATCCTTGGGTCATGGAGAAGAGGGTATGATATAGGAATCCCATTTAGGATAGAGTACTCCACAGCCTCTTATTCTCTGCACATTGAATAGCTGTGGCTATCTGTGTTAATCACCATCTGCTTCAAGAATAACTTTCTCTGATGAGAGTTGTGAGATACATTAATCTCTGTACATAAGTCATTAGGTGCTTCTTTAATACTATGTCCATTTAGCAGAATAATAGCAGTAGCTTCTCCCCTATGGTCCATGATCTGTCAAGCCAGAGGTTCTTGGCCTTAATAACAATGTCAGGTATGGGATCCACCATGTGGAGTGGGCCTTGGGTGGCTGGTAATTCTTAACGTTTGGAACACTGTTGTACCAGTGGGCATATCTTGCCAGACCAGGCATTATTGTAGCATAGAGGATTCACTGTTCAGTAAAGTTGATGATTATTTTTCTTTTTCAGCAGGATACATAACAACTTCCAGCATTGTAAAAGCTATCCAGTAGAGATGAACCTTCAAGGTCAGTATCAGCTTGATTTCTTCTTTTTTTTGTTGTTCTTGTTCTAGAACTCATGTATCTAGTGTCTTTAGCAATATAATTTTACTGTCAAATTTTGGTGGGTAAACAAGAGCAATGTCAATAGCCTATATTATTTGAGAGTCTATAAGACCCCCCTAGTCCACATCCCTAAAGGAAGGAGGCCATTCCTGGTATTGGTATTTTTACTTGCTAACCAATTTTGTCTGGCAGGTGGATTGTGTCCATTATAGGGTACATACATGTAAACTCTTTTTAAATTGTAGATGTGTATATTTAAGAAACTTCTCTAATTGTAGTTCTCCATATGATTTTCTCAAAAAACCCCTTTAGTATTTAGTTATTCATCCCCACACTCCCTCCTCTGTCCTGCCTTCCATTCCTCATCTCATTTAATCCATCCTAGTCCATGTTTTCCCTTTTCTCCTTCAGATAACTGCATTCTCTCTCTCTTCTCATGGAGCTCCCTCCCCTATGGTGCCTTTACCAGTTTCCTGACCTCTATGGATTTACCAATTGAAACATACATCTCTAAAGATTCAAAGCTGGTTTTGGCTTATGAGAAGAGTACATGTGATTTTTTTTGTCTTTCTGAATTTGGGTTACCACAATCTGAATGATTGTTTTCAGTTCTATCCATTTATCTACAAATTTCATTTTTCTTAATAGCTGAATAATATTCTACTGTGTAAATGTACCATATTTTCATTATCCATTCATCAGCTGATACAAATCTAGGCTGCTTCCATTTCTTGGATATTGTGAATGGAACAGTAATGAACAGGAATGAATAGGTATCTCTCTAGTTCAATATAATATCCTTTGGGTATATACCTAAGAATGGTTTGGCTGGATCTTGTGATCTTGTGATATATTTCTGGCATTTTGAGGAATCACCACATCTATTTTCCCCAAATCCTTATCAGCAATCCAATTGCCATTACTTTTTTTTTTAATCTTACCCATTTATGCCTGGGATAAGAATTTGATTTGCGGGCTGGAGAGATAGCCTAGCGGTTAAGAGCACCGACGCTCTTGCAGAGGACCCGGGTTCGATCCCCAGCACCCACATGGCGGCTAAGAACCGTCTGTAACTCCAATTCCAGGAGAACTCCAGTTCCAGGGGAATCCAAGACCCTCTTCTGACCTCCGCGGCATTGCACGACACGGGTGCACAGACCTGCATGCAGACAATACATTCATACACATACAAAAATAAATAATAAAAAAAAAATTAAAAAAAAAAAAAGAATTTGATTTGCATTTCCCTGGTGGCTAAAGATGTTACACATTTAAAAAAATATTTCTCAGATATTTGAGTTTCATCTTTTGACAACTCTCTGTTTAATTCCTTGGCCCAATTTTTAAGTGGGTTGTTTAGTGTTTTGAGTTTGTTTGTTTGTTTGTTTATGGGTTTGAGTTCTTGAGTTATTTGTATATTCTTGGTAAAGATTTTTCCCCATTTTTCATACTGCCTCTTCATTTGAATGATGATGCCCTTTGCTGTACATAATCTTTAGTTCCTTGAGTTCCCATTTGTCCATTGGTTTCAATGTCTATGCTGTGGGGGTCTTGTTCAGAAAGTCCTTTTCTGTGTCTGTAAGTTCCATTGTATTTCCTACATTCTCATTTCTCAGATTCAGGGTATCTGGTCTTCTCTTGAAGACCTTAATCCATTCAGTATTGGATTTTATGCAAGGTGAAAAATAAAGATCTAGTTTCATTCTTTTACATGTAGCTATCTGGTTTGAACAGCAACATTTGTTGAACATTCTGTCTTTTCTCTATTGTGACTTTTTGGCACTCTTTTTTTAAAAAAATCAGGTGGCTTTAAGTAGGTGGATTTTCAGTTATACTATTCCATTGAACATTTTGTCTATTGTTATGCCAGTATCATACTGTTTTAATTACTATACCTCTGTAGTATAATTTGAGATCACAGATGGTGATGCCTCTTCTATTGTTTAGTATTGTTTTGATATCTTGTTTTTTTGTTTTTCCACATGAAATTTGAGCCTACTTTTTCAATTTATGTGAAGAGTTATGTTGGAATTTTAATAGGTATTGCATTGATCTATAGACTCCTTTTAGTAGGGTGGCCATTTTCACAGTATTAATCCTGCTGATTCATGAGCATGAAAGGTCCTTCCATCTTCTGGTATTTCTTTCAAGTTTTTCCTTCAATATATTAAAGTTTTCATTATAGAAGTCTTTTACTACCTTGGTTAGATTTTTTCCAAGATATTTTAGGCTATCATGAATGGGATTGTTTCTCTGGTTTCTTTCTTAATATATTTTGTCGTGGTGTATAAAAAGGCAACTGATTTTCATGTGTTAGTATAAAACATAAAATCCTGCCACTTTACTGAATGTGGGATTCTTAGCTCTAAAAGCTTTCTGGTAGAGTCTTAAGAACTCTTATGTATGGAATCATCAGCAGCAGATGAGGATGATTTGACTTCTCCCTTCCAGTTTGTATCCTCTGATTGTCATCATTTGTCTTATGCTTTAGCTAAAATGTCAAGCAGTACATTCAATGGAGAAAGTAGACTTCCTTGCATTGTTCCTGACTTTAGGGAAAACTTTTTGAGGTTACACCCCTTTAGCATGATGCTGCCTGTTAGCTTGTTGTATATTGCCTTTATTATGTCAAGATATCTCCCTGTATCCCTATATTCTCTATCACTTTTATCATGAAAGGATGTTAGATTTTACCAAAGGCCTTTTCTACATCTATTATCAAAAAAACAGAGAAATCCCACATTAATAACTTGGAATTTATCTGAAAGCTTTGGAAAGACAAGAACAAATAACACCTGAAAAGAGGAGATGGGAAGAAATAATCAAAATTAAGAGATAAAGTTAATGAAATGGAAATGAGAAAAACAGTAAAAAGAATCTATGAGCAGCTGGAGAGATGGCCTAGCTGTTAAGAGCACCAACTGCTCTTTCAGAGGACCCGGGTTCAATTCCCAGCACCCACATGGCAGTTGAGAACTGTCTTTAACTCCAGTTCCAGGGGAATCTGACGCCCTCTTCTGACCTCTGAGGCATTGCACAACACAGGTGCACAGACCTACATGTAGATAGTACTTTCATACACATAAAAAAAAAATTTTTTTTAAAGAAAAAATCAATGAAACAAAGTTTTTTTTTGAAAAGTTTAATAAGATTGACAAACTTTTAGTCAAATTAACCAAAAGAAAAATAAAGATGACTCAAATTACTACAAGCAGATATTAACTGGGAAACATTAAAATAAATACTGAGGAAATTAATCATAAGAACATACTTTGAAAATCTGTATTCTTTTTTTTTAAATCTGTATTCTATGTAACTGGAATGTCTAGAAGATATAACAAACAGATGGATGTCTATTTATGTAACACCTATCAAAATTAAACCAATATGAGGCAAACCATTTAAACAGACCCATAACGACCAATGTGATAGAAGCAGTAATTAAAAATCTCTCAACTTGACAAAACCCCAAGCACAGAATTCTACCAACCTTCAAAGAAGATCTAATACTAATACTCTTCAAATTACTCCAATAAAATGGAATAAGAAGGAACATTTACAAAATCTTTGTGCAACCAGTATTACCCTTATATCAAAACCAGTCAAAGATTCAATGAAAAAAAAAGAAAATTATATGCCAGTCAGTCTTATTGAATATAGAGGCAAAAATTCTCAATAAAATACATTCAAATGCAAGAGCACACCAAAAAGATTACACAGCATGATCAAGTTGTCCTCATCCCAAGGATGCAAAAATGGGCCAACCTACACAAGTCAATAAATATATCTACCACATAAACAGACTCAATAGCAGAAACCACATGATCACTCTACTAAAAACATTTTAAGAAGCATACTAGGGGGGTGGGGAGACTAGAGAGATGGTTTAGCTGTTAAAAGCACTGGCTGCTCTTGCAGAGGACCTGGGTTCAAATACCAACACCCGCGTGGTAGCTAATGACCATTCTTAACCCCAGTTCCAAGGCATCTGACACCCTCTTCTGTCTGTCCTCTGCAGGCACTGCATGACATGGGTGTACTTACATACATGCAGGCAATACACTCATACACATAAAATAAAAATAAATTTAAAAATGAAGCATACTGAGGGGGATTCTAGATAAGATGGCTGCTCATAGGGGCCTCCATGTGGCCTGGTAAAGAAAAAGAATAACAACAACCAAAACCAGACTCTATTCCAAAGGGAGATATCTTTCTTAGCTTTGAACCATGATAAAATTTGGAGAGAATCTGACAATGCAAAGGAGTGTATTTTTAACAGTAGATTATCAAGCAGTGATCTAAATGGTACATGACAATCTTTTTCCTGTTATATTAAATGTTGTATATATAAAATTTAACCACATTCTCTTAAATATGTGAAATTTTTAATGTAAAGTTTTATGGAAGAAGGCTGTATCCATTACTTTTCTGTTGCTATGATAAAGTGCCACGATTGAAGGGCTAGATGTCCACAGCAGAGAGGAAGGCATGGCAACAGGAGAGGAAGCAGAGAGATCACGTCTCATCTCTCATTGGCACACACAGTGTGGAAATGAGAGAGGAAACAGTAAGGGAAATGGAAGTAGGAAAAAGCTATGAATTCTCAGAGCTGCAACCCAGTGACTCCTGACTTCAGGAATAAATTATATATTAATAATCTCTGATAACCAAAGATTATTATCCTTGTAATGATCAATAAGCCCCTGTACTTTTTAAGAAGATACTTCGTCCTCTACTAAGTAATTTTCAAGCAGATAATCCAGTAGATTATTTTCATGTCCCTACTTACAAACTTCTATTTCTTTTGTAATCTCTAATTGGCCTCTGCTCACTCTTGTCCCCCATATCCATGACACATACTGAGAACCTCTCAATGGATTCTGAATCCACTGTGCTGAAACTATGGCGTTCAGGATGGAGTGGCTGAGAGGCATCCCAAGGTAAAGCTAATAAGCTTAAGTGCATTACAAAGCACGAGGCACATCTTTTTCCTGTTTGGTTTTTTTTTTAATTTTTTTTATTATTATTTATCTTTGTATGTGTATGAATGTACTGTCTGCATGCAGGTGTGTGCACCCGTGTCGTGCAATGCCGCGGAGGTCAGAAGAGGGTCTCGGATTCCCCTGGAACTGGAGTTCTCCTGGAATTGGAGTTACAGACGGTTCTTAGCCGCCATGTGGGCGCTGGGGATCGAACCCGGGTCCTCTGCAAGAGCGTCGGTGCTCTTAACTGCTAGGCTATCTCTCCAGTCCCTCCTGTTTTTACTTATATCCCTCTCTCTTCATTGAAACAAAACATTTAGTTGCGGATATGCCTTGGAAAGGGATGTATTCAGCATCACTCTTCTCCAGTGAGACCTGGACTTCTTTATTGGTCAAACTATTCCTAGGTCTTAGATCCTCACCATGAGCTCACTTGATAGTAACTTTCAAACTTCCTAAGATAGTTTATTAGATAAGATTACTGCACACCCCCCACTTCAGTTGCTCATTTGGTAAACGTGAGTGGTGTATGAGATCTTGAACCTGGTCATGCCTTGACCTTTCTGAATTGCATGCATGCTTGAACTATGACCTTTGCTATACCTGCTTCATCATGAATGCAATTTTAGCCCCAGTACTCAAGCAACCAATTGAAATCCATATTTCACATGGCCTGGGACTAATTTTGCTTTCTCCATGGGGACTTTTGGAACTTAGTCATGTGGTAGCCACATATAGTAAACAGAGATATGTACCCCTCCAATATACAAATCATAATCTCTTGTCCTGTGATCATGCTTCCTTACCTAGTGAATGGGTCTTTGCAGATGTGATTAATTTAAGGATTTTGATATGGGAAGATTATCCTGAATTATCCAGCTTTGCCCACTTTATCTGAAGGATGTAATGGTGAAAGAGGAAAACAAGTCAGGCAGTCAAGAAGAGAAACAGGCCACAGCAATTTAGTTGGCTGGCTTTGAAGAGGAAAAGGTGCCACAATCAAAAGATATAAACTTCTGCTAAAAGCTAGACGAGAGAAGAGACTGACTTTCCTCACAGTCTCCTGAAGTATGAAGGCCCAGACTCCTGCTGACTCTTATTTTAACCTGATGAGACACATTTTGGGCTTCCGATTTGCAGAATTATAAAGTAATAAATTTGGGCAGTATTAAACTATTTAAATAAATAATAATTTGTTATCAACAAAAGGAAATTAATACACTGGGGAAGTTAATTCTTCCTCCTGAAATTCAAATTCTCCCTCCCCATATGTTGGTTCAGAGTGCTGTCAGAATCCCCTAAAAATTCGGCACTGATACTAATCTATGAACATCTATTTCATATTTCTTTATATTGAAAGGCATATTTAATATTCACTGCAGGTAAGTTCTCAGTCTCTGAGAGTTCCAAATCAAAATTTATATAAAAATAATTATTCTTCTTTTCTCTCTAGTTCTTGTTTTCTCAACATTAATATTATTGGCAGAAATCACCACCCTTGGTTTGAAAATTTTTCTTGTTTTGTAAGTTGTTATATCCTTGTGTATAATATTATCTAAAAATAATAATTAGGATTTCATTGTGGTAAAAGAAATCACAGATTAGCCAGGCATGGTGGCCCATGCCTTTAATCCCAGCACTTGGGAGGCAGAGGCAGATGAATCTCTGTGAGTTCAAAGCCAGCCTGGTCTACATAGTGAGTTCCAGGAAAGCTGAAGCTACAGGGAGTCTCTATCTCAAAAAGACCAAAAAAAAAAGAAAGAAAGAAAAAAAAGATTTTAAAATTATCCAACTGGGGGCTATTTACATATTATAGTAAAAGTTATATTTTCACAGTTGTAATTATTATTTTTAGTAACTTGGTTTAAAAATAAAATATTCAAACTATATTCTCTGTGTATGTGTAGGTTATACCATATAACGCACGGGCCTATATAGGCTCACGTCGTCACATCTCTACACATTATGGTTGATGGCCTTTTCCTGGAGTTTCCATGTATCTTTTATTAAAGCATATTTATAGCCGGGTGTGGTGGCGCATGGCTTTAATCCTAGCACTTGGGAGGCAGAGGCAGGCGGATCTTTGTGAGTTCAAGGCCAGCCTGGTCTACAGAGTGAGTTCCAGGACAGCTGGGGCTACAGGGAGACCCTGTCTCAAAAAGACCAAAAAATAAATAAATAAATAAATAAATAAATAAATAAATAAATAAATAAAGCATATTTATAACTTAATTCTAACTTCTATTCATGGAAACTATGATAGAAGCATGTCGCTTCACATGTTTCATATGGACAAGTGAAAAAAAATGGCCCAGTAAGCCTTCTGATTTAAGGGTTTCTCAATCAGTTCTGAAGGGGAGATCTAGATGTTGTTTTCTTGATTTTAATATATAATGAAGTCACTCTCTCCAACTGAATTCTCAGCCACATATTGGCTATAGATGTCTGATATTAGAATGATTTATTTGGGAGGTGGCTAGTTTTTCTTTTCTCGTCTATCCCTCTGGCCTACTTTAAAGAAAAGCATTACATGGGTCCTAATGGCTTTTTCATAGAGAGAAAAAACTTGGGGGTTAATCACCAGCTTAAAAAGTGATGCCGCTGAAGTCCATGAGTCTAGAGTACATGTGTGTCACAAAACCAGACATCCTTTATGCTTTTAACAGTCTGGGAATGAACTGTGAAGTCATCTCACTCACTGCATGGGGGCTAGCCACATTCAAGAGACTTGAAGGAAAAAGTAAACATGGGAAGAGTTTACCAGTTCTTTTCCAGGGATTTTCTTGATATGCTGAGTTTTCAGGAAGCATGGGAAGGCTGGGGAAAGGGTGCTTTTAGATGTTAAGAACTCTATGAAAAGCTCATAGTAGGAGGAGGAACAGAAGACAGGAGATTGCAAGATGGGACCTGCAGCCTGTGAATCTAGAAACATTTCTTAGGGATAGGAAACCACTAAAGGGTGCAAGACAGGAAGGAAATCGTGCCACAAACCATTCAGCTGACTTCCCTGTTGTTGTTTAAATCACCTGAGCTTTGTAACTGTCCACATAGAGTCTGTCTTCCTGCTTCATAGCATAACCTCTTAAAACTAAAGGTGAATCGGCAGCTCAGTCTAGAAGGAAATTCTACATAGCTCTTGGTCAGATACTTAATACTTCTCCAGTGCTGTACTTACTATAAATCCCAAGTAATAAATCTTAATAATTCTTGAAAAAGGAAGGAAAGCAGAAGTTAGGTTTAGATACAAGTGGAAAAATAAATATATGATTTAAGCTGGTTTTCTACAAGCAGTCAAACTTTTAGAAGAGTTTTTTTTGTTTTTTTTTTATAATTGAGCCAGTATATATCATGCCAGGAAGTCTTTATTTTGGCAAGAAGGCTGGTGGAAAGTTTCTCTAGTTCACAAAACCCCCTTTTAAAGCTCTTGTGGTAGGTGTCCATTACAAGAGAATTAAGAAGTCCACAAGGAGAAAGAAGCACTGTAAAAATACTGGTTTCATTCAGTTCTCCTGTTCTCTCTTTTTCCTCTTTCTCTGTACTTAAAGAAAGAAAATTAGAGATTTCTTCCTTAATAGGTCAATAAATCAAGATCCTGGCTCTCCGCAAGCTCATGAGTGTGTGTGTGCTGCCAGTGGGGCCTCCCATGCATTAACCAACACACTCAAGCAGAATGAATGGCCACAAACTCAGTACTTAGTTTGGGAAACTACAGTTAACTATTTGGTGAGTTTTTCATAAAAAAAAAAAAACATTAGAATATTTTCTCAAGTGTTATTTTATCACAAGAAATTTGAAGACTTCTTATAGCAAATCTTTATAGGAATTTCCTCATTTTCAAAGTTTCCTTGAACATATGTGAATTTTGGCACATGCCCAGCTGCATTAGAAAATATGTATTCTCAATTGTTTTCATCCCCACGCAATTTAGAATAATACTAAAAATCATTTTTTCCTCTTTTTAAAAATATCTTTAATTTATTTACATTTATTTTTGTGTATTTTTGTTTATTTTAGTGTATTTTTGAGTATTGTGTTTATTTTTTGTTTTGCCTATGTCATGCAAGAAGCCAGAGTAGGTGTCAGATTATCTTTAACTGGAGCTACATATGGTTGTTAGCTATCATGTGGGTCCTGGGAATTTAACCCCAGTCTTCTGAAAGGTACTCTTAATCCCTGATCCATCTCTCCAGCCCCCATTTTCTTCCTCTTTTATAACCAATCAACTATGCAACTTTTTTTTTATTTACCATCCCCTTAGTAGAGCAGAATATAGCCAGAAAAATACATATCCAGTCAAGACAAACTTTGTTTGAGTTTAAATAAGACAAGGATGCCTCCTCTCTCCATTATTTGTTCTATATAGTACAAAAGCCTTAGATAGAGCAATAAGAAAAATGAAGGAGATAAAGAGACTACGAATTTGAAAGGAAGAAGTCAAAATATTCTTATTTGCAGACAGTATGATTCTATACATAAAAGATCCTAAAGACTCTACTAGAAAATTTTTACTACTAAGTACATACTACACTGTAACAGGATATAAAATTAAGATATAAAATTCAGTATCTTTTATATACTAACAATAGGTATATGAAGAATAAAGAAATGATCTTATTCAGGATCACCTCAAAAATAATAAAATAGCTTGGAATAAATCTAACCATGCAAGTAAAGTACTTGTATGATAAAAACTTTAAGACACTGAAGAAAGAAATTGAAGAAGATACCAGAAAATGGAAATAATGCTCATGGACCAGTAGAATTAATATGTGAAGACAGTCATCCTACCAAAAGCAATCTACAAATTCAATGCAAGACCCATTAACATTCCAACAGAATTCTTCACAGAAATTGAAAAATAACTTCAAACTTCTTATGAAAACACAGAGTTCAGGATAGTCAAAACCATCCTGAACAATAAAAGAACTCTGGGAGGTACTGCCACCCCTGATCTCAAATTATATCTATAGTAGTAAAAACAACACGCTATTGCCACAAAGACAGACACATCTATCAATGCAACAGAAGTGAGGACCCAGATTAACAACCTTGTATTTACAGCCACCTGAGTTTTGACAAGTGAGCCAAAAATACACAGAGGAGATAAGTAAGCATTTTCAACAAATGGTGTTGGTCAAACTGAATAGCTGCATGTAGAAGAATGAGACTAGATCCCTTTCTCTCACCATGCCTGGAACTCAATTCCAACTGGATCAAAGACCTCAACATAAGACTTAATACTTTAAATAGGATAGAGGAAAAAGTAGGGAATACATGTAAATGTACAGGCACAAGAAAGGGCTTTCTGAACTGGATTCCTGTACCACAAGCATTAAGTCCAACAACTGACAAATGGGCCCTCATTAAACTAAAAAGCCTTTGTATGAAGAAGGCTACTACAATTTGAGTGAAGAGGCAACCCTCAGAATGGGAAAAAATATTTGCTAGTTACCCCTCTGACAGAAGGTTAATATCTAGAATACACTAAGAAGTCAAAGAACTAAACATCAAAGAAGGAAAAAAAAAAAAAAAACACAACATAACCCAATTAAAATTGGGGCAAGGGGGATGAACCATTCTCAAAAGATAAACCACAAATGCTGAAAAACACTTAAGAAAATATGTTCAGCATCTTTAAATTATCAGGGAAATGCAAATTAAAACCATCTTGAGATTTCACCTTACCCCACTCAGAATGGCAAAGATAAAAAAATAAATAAATAAACCAATGCTGGTGAGGATATTGAGAAAGGGCTGGTGGGAGTACAAACTGGTTCAGCCACTAAGCAAATCACTGTGGAAATTTCTCAGAATTATAAATTAATCCACCATAAGACTGAGCCACCTCACTCTTAGGTATTAGACCCAAAAGACTCTCTACCGTACTACAGAAATACCTGCTCACCCATGTTCATTGCTGCCCTTTTTCCAATAGCAAGGAAATAGAAACAATCTAAGTGTCCATCAACTGATTAATAGAAAATGAATTTAAGGTACACTTACATAACAATGAAATGTTTTTCAGCCATTGAAAACACAAAATTATGAAATTAACGGGTAAGTAGATAGAACTAGAAACAATCATCCTAAGTGAAGAAACCCAGACTGGGAAAGACAAATGTCACATGTTCTCTATCATACTTGAGTGCTGGCTTTGAATTCTTAGTTATGCATATTTCATTTGGTTAGGAAATAAACTAACCCTCAGTTATTGGGGGGGTTTCATGGGGAGGTGATAAAATTCAGTGATGTAAAGGGGGAAAGGCAATAATATAGTATAAAAGGCAAACTGGGATAGGGAATGGGAGAGAGCAGGGCAGAAGCAAGAGCATAGGAAGAGATAACTAACACTAAAGACTTGAAAAAGCCACATAGAAACATACTGCTATAGACACTTCTAAATTATATAATCTCTCTATCTCTCTCTACATATATATTATATATGTTTAATATATATATATATATATATATAATTTNATATATATATATATATATATATATATATATATTAAAAGGAGTTACCTTATAATAGAAAGTCATTGCCCATTGCCTCAAGTACACACCGTAAGCCAGTAAAGTGAAATTCCAATGCCACCGATGGACTCCCTCTTTCAAAGCCATTGACTGGGCATCCAATAGACCCTCAAGTAATACCACCAAATAATATTGCCTCTGTTCTTGATTATGCACCAGAACTTGGGTAAGACCCTATTGCTGAAGACACTATATACATGAGCCGGAGAAAAAACAAGAGGCAGTCAAGCTGGTAGCAACATGAAAATGTGATCTCTACTGGATAACTTTCATAGTGCTGGAAGGTGTGATGACACTACCAGAAGGAAAGTCATTACCTTTACCCAGCTGTGAATCCTGTATGCTTTATCCGAATATCTAGCCTGGCAAAATATGACCTCTGGTGCAGTAGTGGCAGGAATATTATGGGGATAACCAATTGCTTTCTTTTTTAATTTATTTTATTTTATTTATTTTTATGTGTATGAGTGTACTGTCTGCATGTAGGTTTGTGCACCCATGTTGTACAAAGCGCGGAGGTCAGAAGAGGGCATTGGATTCAAATCCCTGGAACTGGAATCACAGATGGTTCTCAGCAGCCATGTGGGTGCTGGGGATCTAACCGGGTCCTCTGCAAGAGCAGTCGGCGCTCTTAACCACTAGGCCATCTCTCCAGCCCCATCTAATTGGATCTACAACCAATTGCATAGGAAGTCCATAACTGACATTGATATCAGGCCTAGGGACCTGAGGCTAGACAGTTCATAGGACATAGCAGAGAGCCTAATACTATTTCTCTGCTAATTAGATATAGTATTAAAGTGATTCCTAATGAGTTATTATTATATCCATAGATGAATGCATCACTCAACTCTCCTCAGAGAGATTATTTTTTAACAACTCTCCTTGTGCAAAAGATGGTGATAAATACAAAAACTAACAACTGGCCAGAGTGCAAAGAATAAGAGACAGCAGAGTGATTATCCCTGATTTGGACACATATATCAAACCTCTGCCTCCAAAGGCTCAAGGATCATTGTGGACAAGGAGGCAGAGAGTGTGAGAGCCAGAAGCAGTGGATGACTACAAAGAAACAGAGTTTTCCGGACAGCCAAAAAGCTACTCATCTGAACTCACAACAATGGTGTCAACACGTAAAGTCCCCCCAAAACTCAAGCCAGACAGAATCCCAGCATAGACTTGGGGAAGTAGGTAGGAAACGGCAACCTTACCTAAGTAACTGTTGGAAATGGATGGCTGCTGGGGAGGGGAAAGTCAGTCTCATTCAAGGGTGTGACTCTTGGTAGGTCTTGGTAGTATTAGGCTCTCCACTATGTCCTATGAACTGTCTAGCCTCAGGTCCCTAGGCCTGATATCAATGTCAGTTATGGACTTCTTATGCAATTGGTTGTAGATTCAGTTAGATGGGGCTGGAGAGATGGCCTAGTGGTTAAGAGAACCGACTGCTCTTGCAGAGGACCCGGGTTCAATCCCCAGCACCCACATGGCGGCTGAGAACCATCTGTGACTCCAGTTCCAGGAGAATCCGATGCCCTCTTCTGACCTCCGTGCTTTGTACGACATGGGTGCACAAACCTACATGCAGACAGTACACTCATAGATCCAGTGAATGGATCTAAACTGGAGGACATTTGGGGATACAAATTTAACTCTATAGGGACACACACACACACACACACACACACACACACACACACACACACCAGAGAATAGAGGACAAAGTCATCCAGCCTTGAGGAATGAAAAACAATAGAAACCATACGATCAAAGCGCAGTGTGGATGTTATGAAGCAGTCATATGACTGGAACAAGGCACCCAAATTCAATGTGTTATTTGGAAATCTGAAAACAATGATTATATTATCTAAGCAGATTCAGAATGTGTTCTGAAGGCCATGCATGTAGCACTTGGCCACTTAGAGTGAATACTTTGCCAAGGAAATGTTGAGCTTCTGAGGCCCAGCTCACAATCATAGGGCAGAAAATCAAATGATAATTTGAGGCCAAATTTTGCAGAAGCATGAAAGCAGCATCTATTAAAATTGTTTGAAAACATGAGCTTTTTTAAAATTATGAAAATTCACTAGAAATTATCCTATTTAACAAATTCTCCCTATGCTGCCCTTGATGTAAAATATATTAGTGAAAATAATCAGAATAATCAGTGTATTCAAATCCACATCAAAGATTTTTCTTAGGGGAGAAACCCACAGTAAATGTTTGTAGGCTGCTTCCAGTGTCATTTCCTTTTAAAGGCAGCTAGTTAAATACCACTGACAAAAAGAAGAAATTCTTACTGAGCCTTCAACTTGATTTCTTAGAACTTACTCTCTTTAAGGGAGGACATGCTTTTGATGTAAGAATATCGCCCGGCATGATGGCGCATGCCTTTAATCCCAGCACTTGAGAGGCAGAAGCAGGCAAATCTCTGTGAGTTCAAGGCCAGCCTGGTCTACATAGTGAGCTGCAGGCCAGCTGGGACTAAAGTGAGACCCTGTCTCAAAAAGACCAAAAAAACAAGAAAAAAAAAAAAAGAATATCAGTGGGAATATTCCCCTGTATAAGAAGAAACAGCATCTGAAGACTCACTTCTGCCTCTTGGGGACATGTGTGGGACCTAGAACTGAGCTCTGTAAGAGCCCTCTTCAGAGGACGAGAGACTTTGGGGCTCATTTAATTCAATACCTTCATATCCCTGGGGTTCCATAAGTGGTTCTGTGTCTAGTCAAGTATATGTACAGATCTCTGTAGTTCTTCAATAATGTACTCACAAAAAGCAGCAGAAGTGTCTAAACTCAGAGTCATACCCAGAAGCATTACTTTAGGTTTTAGCCTGTTTCTTATCTCATGGATTTTTCCATACAACCAGAGAACACAGTTCCAGGAAAAATAACCATCATCACCATTTCACTTTAAACATGGTGTTTGGGCAAAAGCAACAGCTTCCCATTTGGTAAATATGTTTTTCTAAGTCATATATTATACATGTCTACATTTTTATTCCAAATTCCAATTTTAATGTATTTCTGCATAATTTTTCAGCTCGTCTGCACAAAATAAACTTGACTAGTGTTTATCTTATTGCTATTCTAGCCCTCTTAGGACTTGCTGTTAGAATTCTTACTTGAAATTTTTTTAACCTGGACCTGAACCATGAAGTTTTATACTTTAAGCCAGTAATTGACTTGGAGAATATAGATCATAAGATGTTAATTTTAAGCCACATATGCTTGTGTGGCTTTCTCATAGAATGTAGTATAAGACCAAATAGAAAAATTGTTGCTGTCTGGTAAAGTAGTTGAAACCTGTGAACAAGTGGTTATTCTTCTAAATCTATGAAACTTTTCTTGAATAGAATTTCTTTCTTTTACAAGAACTGATTTACTTTTAACTCAAAGTATAAGCCCAATAGAAGAAGCCCAGAACAGGAACAGACAACTCAAAGAGAAAGAAATTCCTTTAAACTTATGAAAAGACGTTCAATTTCATGGTAATAAACATCCAGTAAGATTAGGGAGAAAAGCCTTGTTTTTCATCTATCAATCTTGCAAGGGTTTAAGCTGGCTGTTACACTCTCTGATGAGGAAGTAAAAAAATAAAATACTACTATAGTTGTGACGGCATAAGTTAGTTTAAATTTGAGGTCAATTTGACAATACTCCTGACAAGTGAAATATGTAAACCCTGTGCACTGAGATTCTACTTGTAGAACTTTTTCCTATGGAAATCCTCTGGCACATGCATAAAGATGCAGTAAGTGGTTACTCAATAAAGCATCCATGCATAGTTCTGAAAGATGTGGCATGGAAAATGATAGGACACCAAGTTATATTAACCGACAAAAGGGAGTGGCAATACAGTGTGTACAGTACTTTACTGTGTGATTCAAATAAGATGGGGCTTCATACCTATTAGATGTGCAAGGATATGAAGTTTAAAGAACTGGCAAATAACTTGTGTCTGAGATGGAGGTGCAAAGAGGAAGAAGATCCAAATGAAAATGGAAAACTCCCTTTTCTCTGTATCTTTTTATCCTGAGGGGAGATATTTATCCCTCTGTACTCTTGTACACCCAAATCCCCAAAAGGTAAGAAATTATATTCCCACTTACTTGAAATTGAGTTAAAAATGCCAATATAGATGAATTTTAAAACTTTCATTTTGATTAAAATGGAAATAACCCTTTGTAAATTATATACTGCTGATTTTAAATTATTTTTTGATACAGGAGACTGTAATTGATTTGTAGAACTTAATGTTTCAGCTACATGGAAAGTCATATTCATTACACTTCCACATTGTCTAAATCATCAACACATATCTATTTCAACCATTCTTAGGCTACATAATGGCTATACCAACTTACAGTCCTAGCAACAGTGTGTAAAGCTTCCTTTTTCTCCCAGTCCTTGCCAACACTGGTTACCTCTTGCCTTTATAAAAATAACCTTTCTAACAAGCATAATTAGGTGATACTTTCATAGGTTTGATTTCTCTGATTTTTTTCATGATTAATACTAGTGAACACTTTTTCATATGGCCAGTGTTCCCGTTAGTTTTATTAACTTGACACAAAGGAGAGTCCCCTGGGAAGAGGAAACCTCACTTGAGGAATTTCCTCCATTAGACTGGCATGTTTCTGGGGCATTTTCTTGATTCCTGGTTGATGGGCCCAGCCCATTGTGGGCAGTGCCATCCCTAGGCAGGTGGGCCCACATGGGCTGTGTAAGAAAAGTAGCTGAGCGAGCAGGGAGAGAAACCAGAATGTAGCATTCTTTCATAGTCTCTGCTTCAATTCCTGCCTCCAGGTCCCTGCCTTGAGTCCCTGCCTTGGAAGTGGGACATGAAACAAATCCTTTCCTCCCCAACTCGCTTTTGGTCATGATGTGTATCACAGCAAAGAAAACCAAACTAAAACAGCCAGTAACCACTCAATGTCTATTTGTTTGGGGGAAAAAAAGGTCTAATCTTGTCCTTTATTCGTTTTTTCAATCAAATTATGTGTTGTGTAGGGTTTGTTTGGTGCTTTGTGTTTTGTTATTTGCTCCTGAGTTTGGGGACTCTTTACCTTCTTTATCATCCTCAACAAATGTATGGTTTGAATATATGTACTTCCCATCTATAAGCTGCCTTTCATTCTATCAACTCCTTTGCTGAGTGGAAGCTTTTTACTTGAATGCAGTCCTTTTTATTTTGCTTTGCTTTTTGTTTCATTTACATGTTCAGTTCTTTACATAGGCAATTGTCTGCCATGCTTTCCACGTGTGAATGAAAACACTAACGAGTCTTTCTCTTCAGTTACATAGGCAACAGTAGAAATACAAGAAACACAACTAAATACTGTTCTCTTGGGAGAAAAAAATATCCTACTCACTTAAAGTGGTTGCATAAATTCTGAGTCTGGACATGTTTCTTGGGATTTTGAATTCCAGGGCATGATATCCAAAAAAGCATTTTTAATGGTGAGTCAGTTTCCAAAGCAGTGTGGTTCTAGCCACACAGAAGTCACTTAGACTTAACCACAGGACAGAGCTGAAACTGGAGAGCAGACTCGAGGGCATAGCAGAAGCTTGGTGTGGCTCACAGCTCACCTCACACCTGTGGTCAATCAGTTTCCTATCCACTGTCACTGCAGTGAATTGCACCTTCTCTTTTTTTATACAATATTTTAATTGGTGTTTTGCATATTTCATACATCATTTCTCAGTCCAATTTAGACACATTCCCTTTTCCCTGTCCCCCACCCCATCCCAGTTCATACATTCTGCCATACATGTCTTGTATCTTTTTCTCAGTCTTTTTTTTCACATTTTTCCCTTTAATTTTATATTACCATAAAATATGCATACATATCCTCCACCAATATTACAAAATCTGAACATAAGTGGTAGGTTAATTCTCAAGACCATTAAGGGATTCACCTTTTAACCATACTGCTGCTTTCATATAAAAAGGAAATATAACATAGATGACGCTTAGTTTGCTTTGTGACTAGGGATTTGGTGCTAGCATCCACAAATGAAGAACACCATACATTGTTTTTCTGGGACTCTGTTACTTCACTTAGTACAATGGCTTCTAGTTCCATCCATTTACCTGCAAAGTTCATGATGTCATCTTTCTTTACTGCTGCATGGAACTCCATTGTGTAGATGTACCACATTTTCTGTATCCACTCATTGGTTGAAGAACATTTGGGTTGCTTCCAGCTTTTTGCTATTGTGAAAGAGAGCTGCAAAAAAACATATATTTGCATGTGTCTCTGTGATAGGATGAGTCTTGTGGGTATAGACCCAGGAGTGGTATGACTGGGTCAGGTGGTAGGCTCATTTTCAGTATTTAAGAGTTCTCCACACTGCTTTCCATAGGGGTTGCACAAGTTTCCATTCCCACCAGCAGTCAATTGCGGGGCCTTTGTCAGCTGGTCTTAGGTAAACTAGAGGGTGCCTAAAGGAAGTAAGGTAGACGGGCCAGCTGGCCCTAAGTAAACAAGACAGGGCTGAAGGAAGGAAGGTGGGCGCCACCAGGCTTGTTTTGAAACTTTTCTGATTGGCTCTAGCTATGTGCCCTTTAAGATGACTGGCTGCCCGTTTCAGGCCATGGGTGGTCCCTTGTGGTTTTGCCTTTATAAAAGCTGCTGTAGTTCTTGCAATAAACGAGATCCCCGGCTGTGACTGACTCCCCATCTGTCTGAGTGTCTCCAGGACATGGGAGGCTGCTAGGTGGAGCAGACTGCGCACCTGCCTTTCCCCTTCTATCTGGTTGCCGTGCAGGGCAGGACCCCCCAGTGAATGAGTGTTCCCCTTTCTCCACAACCTCTCCAGCATTTGGTGTCATTTGTTTTCCTAATCTTGCCCAGTCTTAACCAGGGTAAGGTGAAATCTTAAGCTGGTTTTAATTTGCATCTCCTTAATTATTAGTGACGTTGAACACCTGCTGAGCTGTTTCTCAGCCATCTTCACTTCTTCATTTGTGAATTCTCTATTCAGCTCTTTACTCCATCTTTTGATAGTGTCGTTTGTTTTCTTGCTCCTTTGGTTTTTGAGTAATTTATATATTCTGGATGTTAATGTTCTATCTGATGTATCACTGGTAAAGGTTTTCTCCCACTCTGTGTTTTCTCTTCACTTTGTTGATTGTTTCTTTCACTGTACAGAAGCTTTTGAGTTTAATGAGGTCCTATTTGTCTATTGTTGACCTTGTTTCCAAGGCAGTGGCTGTCTGATTTAGAAAGTCTTTTCCTATGCTTATGTCTTGTAGTTTACTGCCAAAGTTTTCTTCTTCTTCTTTTTTTTTTTTTTTTTTTTTTTTTTGTTTTTTGTGGCCGAATTTTTTTTTTTTTTTTTTTTTTTTTTTTTTTTTTTTTGTATGTGTATGAATGTATTGTCTGCATGCAGGTCTGTGCACCCGTGTCGTGCAATGCCGCGGAGGTCAGAAGAGGGTCTCGGATTCCCCTGGAACTGGAGTTCTCCTGGAATTGGAGTTATAGACGGTTCTTAGCCGCCATGTGGGTGCTGGGGATCGAACCCGGGTCCTCTGCAAGAGCGTCGGTGCTCTTAACCGCTAGGCTATCTCTCCAGCCCCCAAAGTTTTCTTCTTCTATCATTTTCAAGGTTTCTGGTTTCACATTGAGGTTTTTGATCCATTTGGTGTTGATTTTTGTACATGCACCTTCTCTTTTTATGACATGAATTCTTTTTTTATTTTATTTATTTTTATGTGTATGAATATACTGTCTTCATGTAGGTTTGTGCATCCATGTTGTGCAATGCCACGGAGGTCAGAAGAGGGTGACAGATTCCCCTAGAACTGGAGTTAAAGACGGTTCTCAGCCACCATGTGGGTGCTGGGGATGGAACCCAGGTCCTCTGCAAGAGCAGTTGGCACTCTTAACTGCTAAGCTACCTCTCCAGCCCCCATGACATGAATTCTTAATGAGAATTTCCATGTGTTTCTAATTTTATATTTTTTTCATTAAAGCTTACATAAACCTCTTCCCCTTTTGTCTTAGTAATATTTTTAGAAAAATCTCGAGTTACACACACACCACACACACATACACACACACACATACACACACATACACACATACACATACACACATACATACATACACACACAAATACACATACACACACAGATACACACACACGTACACACATACACACGTACACACACATACACACACATACACTCATACACACATACACAAATACACACACACACATACATACACACACATACACACAACATACACACACATACACACACACACATACACACATACACACACACACACACACACACACACACACACAACATAGTCTTAGTCAGTCCTTCGGTTCTTTTTGGCAAACAAATCCATAATGTTATTTATAAAATTTAATTGCTGGGCTGGAGAGATGGCCTAGCGGTTAAGAGCGCCGACCGCTCTTACAGAGGACCCGGGTTCGATCCCCAGCACCCACATGGAGGCCGAGAACCGTCTGAAACTCCAATTCCAGGAGAACTCCAGTTCCAGGGGACTCCGAGATCCGCTTCTGACCTCCGCGGCATTGCACGACACGGGTGCACAAACTTGCATGCACACAGTACATTCATACACATACAGAAATAAATAAAATTAAAAAAATAATAATAATAATAAAAATATAAAATTTAATTGCTGAAACACTCAACATTCCAAAATTATCGGTATTTTTTACCTTGTCTAGTTTGTTAATGTTCTCAAACTCATTTTTCCTTTCATATTTATTTAGAACGTATGCGCATATTTTTTTCTGATGGTTTTTCTTGTTCTACATATGTATAGCAACATCTGATGTATTCCAAAACCCTGAGGTCTTCTCAGAAATAGTCATCAAAAAAGTTACCCAGACATAATTTGCTGTGTACAAAAGTGGTTACAGGGGCTGGAGAGATGGCTCAGAGGTTAAGAGTACCAACTGCTCTTGCAGAGGACCCGGGTTTGATTCCCAGTACCCACATGGCAGCTGAGAACCATCTTTAACTCCAGTTCCAGGGGAATCCAATGCCCCCTTCTGACCTCTGCGGCATTGCACAACATGGGTGCACAAACCTACATGCAGAGAATACACTCATACACATAAAAAATAATAAAGTGCCAGGCATGGTGGTGCATGCCTTTAATCCTAGCACTCAGGAGGCAGAGGCAGGTGGATCTATGTGAGTTCAAGGCCAGCCTGGTCTACACAGCGAGTTCTAGGATAGCTGGGGCTACAGAAAGACCCTGTCTCAAAAAGACAAAAAAAAACAAAATAATAATAATAATTTTAAAAAATTTAAAAAACAAAGGTGGTTATAGCCTCTAGCTTTCTCTACAAAGCCATCATAAGATTATTTAGATCATTTGTTAAATTCTAATTCTTTGTACATTATGCTAGTTAATAAAATGATATCTGATTTTCTATCACAATGACTGAAAGATCCCAAGCAGTTAAGTACTACTGATCAAAAACAAAGTTCCAAGCTTTTCCAAGTTTTTGAAGAAGCCCTTTCTCTGTATTCTTTTACTTAGTATACACTAACATTGGGATGCACAAACCTTGTGTACTCTTTTACTTAGTATACACTAACATTGGGATGCAGAGGCCTTCTGTATTCTCTTGCTTAAATATACAATAACATTGGGATGCAGAAACCTTCTGTATTCTCTTACTTAGTATACACTAACATTGGGATGCAGAGGGCTTCTGTATTCTCTTAAGTATACACTAACATTGGGATGTACAAGCCTTCTGTATTCTCTTACTTAACTATACACTAACATTGGGATGCACAAGCCTTCTGTATTCTCTTACTTGAGTATACACTAACATTGGGATGCACAAGCCTTCTGTATTCTCTTACTTAAGTATACACTAACATTTGGATGCACAAGCCTTCTGTATTAGTATACACTAACATTGGGATGCACAAGCCTTCTGTATTCTCTTACTTAGTATACACTAACATTGGAATGTACAAGCCTTCTGTACTCTTTTACTTAGTATACACTAACATTGGGATGCACAAGCCTTCTGTATTCTCTTAGTATACACTAACATTTGGATGCACAAGCCTTCTGTATTCTCTTACTTAGTATACACTAACATTGCGATGCACAAGCCTTAAGATTTCATTCATGCTGATCATGCCTTCAATACTCTACATTTTGGAATATGTGTGTCAGACCCTGCTAAGGACTGGTAATATTGCTGAGACTTAATGAATGCAGTGTTTTTTGTAAGTCCTTTATGTGGTTGGTCAAGACAGAACTTCATGCGTCTTCATAGGAATAGGTCTCCCAACAAAGGCAGAAATTCAGGACCTCAAGTTTGAAGCAATCTGAGATGGTAACATCCCCCACTGGGACAAAGAGCAGAGCCTATGTCTGCACTGCCTTCTACAAAACAAGTGGATCACCAATCCCAGGGTCCCTCGGTGGAAACCCACAGACACTGGATGCATAGCACCTCCTTGAATTCTTTAAGTAACACCTTGCCCTCAACCAGGATTTGGGTACAAGGGGGAAGTCTAGTGTGTGTGTGTATGTGTGCCATTTTCTATGCCACCAATATGTCTTTTCTCTGTTCCAGGAGTCTTGTATGTTCAGCTACCATTCTTGAAACCATAATGGTCTTTTTATTGTAAGAAGGATAAAATAAACTCCTAGCCCTTGAGAGAGCGAGAAAGAGGGAGAGTAATTTAATTTCAAAATAATGTCTAAGGTAAATATTATTCCAAGTTCCTTTTTATATATAAAGAAACTAAAACACAGAAAAGGAGTTTGGTCATTTCCCCAGTGACAAGCTGGTAAGACAGAGAAGTGGGATTGCACTGAGGCAGTTCTCGACATTGTTCGCTCTCAACTATTGTGCTCAATTACTGTCTCAGGAGATGTGCATTTTCAGTATTTTAAAAGACTTTCAACTCTTCTTTGTGTGTTTCAAGCTGTAAAATTTACTAAAATTTTATCTTTCAAATAGTAAAATGCCCCATTGTAATTGTACATAATATCATATTTTTACTGGAACAGGATCAAAGATGGTCGCCCTCTAAGGATCCTGTGTGTTTTGGGGCCAATTAAAGAGTGAAAAGACAGGAAAAATCTCAGACCAGCAGAGAGCAATAGGCAAACCAATTTTTATTTAAGGATAAAGACACACACACACACACACACACACACACACACACACACTCATGCAGGAAGATGAAGCTTTCCACGAGTGGAGTGGAAAACCTGAAATCAAGAATATAAAGCCCACAGGAGGGCTTGAGCCTTTTAAGTGCTCTGACTCTCATAGACAGGTTTCCTGCCCCTTATTTTGGATTGGTCAACCTAAACAAAGAAGTGGGTGCTTGGGCTGGAGAGATGATGGCTCAGCGATTAGGAGCACTGCTGCTTTTGAAGAAGACCTGGATTCAAGTCTCAGCACCCCATGGTAGCAAAAAAGCGTCTATAACTCCAGTTCCAGGGGATCTGACGCACTGTTCTGACCTCTGTGGGCATTGCGTGACACCTGTGCACCTATCTACATGTGGGCAAAATACTCATCCACATAAAGTAAAACTTTGAAAAATTAAAAACATAAGAAATATTTTAAAAGAAATTTTTTTGGATGCTATTAGATCACAGCTCCAAGCTGAGATGTGTCCCGGGCTACGTGACTCTAAGCAGGTCAGTAGAAGGGGCCCTGCTTGAGTCAAAATAAGGCCTGTCAAGTTTTTGTCTCAGATCAATAAGAAGCAGGGAACGTTCCATCATCCTTGCCTCCCAAGGACTGTTCGCTTATTAGGGACTAAGTCCCCTATAGTACTTGTACAAGGCATATAAGTAAAAGATGTTTCTTAGCCAGAATTTTTGTCTTTCAGGAAAAAATATATAAACAAGAATAATGCACATCAAATATACATTTACCTTGTTTAGCATTTTATCTCTGCATGGATTTACCACCCTAGTTTTTGTAGTCTTCTTATCCAGTCATTCATCACCAACTTTAAGAACAATGCCTTGTAATCAGTGGCAAATAGGAATAAAGGTATTATCTTTAGTTTAGAGCCGGGCGTGGTGGCGCACGCCTTTAATCCTAGCACTTGGGAGGCAGAGGCAGGTGGATCTTTGTGAGTTCGAGGCCAGCCTGGTCTACAGAGTGAGTTCCAGGACAGCTGGAACTACAGGGAGATCCTGTCTCAAAAAGACCACACACACACAAAAAAAAGAATTTTAAGCCAGGTGTGGTGTAGCACACCTTTAATCCCAGTACTTGGGCAGCAGAGGCAAGCAGATCTTTGTGAGTTCAAGGCCAGCCTGATCTACAGAGTGAGCTCCAGGCCAGCTGGGACTAAAGGGAGGCCCTGTCTCAAAAAGACCAAAAAATAAAATAATAATAAAAATAAAAATGAATTTTAACATTAAAATACAGCATGAGAATTTTAACGGTTTTTCTCTTTAATCATACATATTTATTGGATGCAATGTGATGTTTAGGATAAATCAAGTTACCTTTAAAACAGGCAATCAAGGGTATATTAAGGCATTTATAGTTTTGTTACCTCTCATATAATAAAAATATTTATCATATTATATTATTATTATTGCCCAGATTATAGAAAAACTTACAGAAATACCATGTGTTTTCCAATGTATTAATTCATGATTTTGCTTTAGCTGAATGTTCCTGGAAGAGAAATGGGCATTTTGGTCGTGTTTTCCATGGCAGTAACACCTGCTGGCCGTCACAGGAAGATTCTTTTTATCTCACATTTCTCCTGACATTACAGCTGCATTTACTCTCCCTTTTCCCAGCTGCCTCGTCTCCCCAGTCCATTCTCAGACCAGATATCTGCCTGTTATCCAAACTTCTGTACTCTTCAACTCTACTCAAAAACCTTCTTTGACTCTCCAAAATATAAAGCAGAAATCTTCAGCTTACCACTCAACTTCTGTTAAATCCCAACCCCAATACACTTTATAATCTCTATGACCTACATTTCTTCCACATGAGAACATTACTTCAGCTAACTGATCTCTTCTCCATCTCCCAAATAAGCTTTGAATGTATTTCCATCAATTGAGGTGCAATATACTTCCTTTCTTCACATCTACATCATTCTGTTCCTTAGGAACAAAGTCTAAACCACTGCTGCCTTAAAGCACAGGCAGGAAAAGTGTGTAGTATTCACCTGATTTCTCTGTAGAATCCTGGTGATTATAGCTTATTCCATGTTATCTCGCCTTAAAGTATGATTTCATCCTTATCAAAATGTTTCTATTCCACTGAATAGAATCTCTCAAAGGTGTCCTTTAGGGACTATTCCAATAATGCTTTCACTATTTAAAATACCTCAGGGGCTACCATCTGATAACCTCATCCCTAACTACCTAGAAAATTTTCTTCTTTCTTTTATAAACAATAACAAACAATCTGATTTCTCACCCACTCTTTTTCTAATTCATCTTTCAATATTTTTAGTTATTCCTTTAATAAAAAGAAATATCTCTCTCTATTCAAAGGACAAACTTTAAATACAGTATGTTCCTTGCTGTGATTGGAAAAGAAAACATTTCTTTTGGTTGATTAACAGAAGAAGAACTAAGGTTCAAGTCCCCAGTTGTTTGCTCTAGGAAGAGCAAATCACTGTAGGATCATTTAGGATTTATTTGCAGCACTTCTAGAAATGTTTCACCAGTGATTTTCCCGTAAATACTTTACCAACTAAAATGTGAAGATGTTATAATATTTCAGAGACTTAGAAAAATAAGAGAACAGCGAGGTACGGTGCCACTCTCCTTTAGTCCCAGCACTTGGGAGGCAGAGGCAGGTGAATCTCTGTGAGTTCAAGGCCAGCCTGGTCTACATAGCGAGTTCAAGGCCAGTTGGTGCTAGAGGGAGACCCTGTCTCTAAAAGACAAAAAAAGAAAGAAAAGAAAAGAAAAGGAAAGGAAATGAAAGAAAAGAAAGAAGAAAAATAAGAGGATTATTAACTTCCTGAAGTGGCACACAAATGTAACTACAAATCCTTCCTCTGTAGCCAGAAAAGCAGTGATGTTTGCTATGGAAGGACTACCATGGATTTCAGCAAGCTCTCTGTCATTTCTGAAGTGCACATGGTCTCCCTGTCAGCAGAGTTACATGTACTGAATGCTGTATACACACGTTTCTTTTTGTCTGTCAGTGAGAGGCAGGATCTGTAAACCCACTATCAAGTACATCTTGAAAAATTTGCAAGGGCATATGTGGGCACATAACTCTAACTACTGCTCTGCTCAGACTACTATGGGAAGGAAAAATCCTTTTGTTGTAGCTAGTTTCCATTTGGTTCCATTTGCAGGAACCAATTTGGGCCAGCTTTTAAATGACCTACCACTCTAAGGAAGCCAAAAGAACCATAAGCTGACAAGACTTCATCAACAGCCTACTGCACTTTCCATAAAACTGCACTGAATGACATCTAGCAAAGATTCCTTTTATTTCTGAATTTCCAAAGAAAATCTACCCATCTTACAAACCATTTATTTTAATTTATTTGAGTAACTATAAGAGCTGACTGATAATTTTATTATGATTCCTATGTCAAAAATTCTTACATAGTGAGAACTCATCTCAAAAAAAAAAAAAAAAAAAAAAAAAAACAAGAAAGAGTAAGAATAAGCAATAAAAGCAACAATGAAGAAAAGGACTAAAATCAATAAGCTATAAAACTGCATACAACAAAACATTCAATATAAAATGTTATTTGAAATAACCAATAATATACAAAAATTTCCAAGTTAATTTTTATTCTTTCTCACTTTTTCATGCTGATAAAGGTCTAGAATACTGGAAGTTAACAGAGACTGTTGGGACATGGGAAAGTGTGAAAATTGCTGGTTTTGCGGAAACTGGGACAAAGGTGAATGTGGCTACAAAGCCGCCACATTACATCACCTCTGCTTGTATCAAATTTATACTTACTAAGCACCACAAACACTGTGGCACATTACTTTAACCCATAGTCTAACAAAGAAATATGTGAAATCTGAATAAAACATTTGGTTTAACCTAGAAGTAGAATAATCCATTTATTTACACAGAAAAGACACGTACAATAAAATATAACTGCTTAAATTGTTTATCAAGCTCTTTCTTTCTCAAAACTAGAAAAATTATACAATAGTTTTTCTTCTATAATAAAACAATTTTCTCTCCCTCACACTCATTGTCTCTCCCCTTGTTTCTCTCTCTCTCTCTCTCTCTCTCTCTCTCTCTCTCTCTCCTTTCTCCCCTTCTCCTACACTTTTCATCCCCTCCCCTCTGGGGTCTCCTTCATACTTTCTCAAAAATGTCTAATTTTACAAAACTAAACAAATGAAAACCTGCTATTTGGTGGACATGGGATGAAGTTGGCAATTGATACTATAATTCAAAGAGACATCGGGAAAATTGGGTCTGGTTGTGAACAGGGTTTCTGAAGTTTGCTGTGGATCAAATTGGACAATTTAGTTCATTTTTCTCTGAGACACAAAGTGTGTTAGTGTTACAAAAATCAAAAGACACCAGGATGTGGAGGTGCATGCCCTTAATTCCAGCACTCAGGAAGCAGAAACAGGCAGATCTCTGTTGAGTCAATGCCAGCCTAGTCTGCATAGGAAGTTCCAGGCCAGCTGGGGCTACAGGGAAAGCCTGTCTCAAAAAAGATCAACTCCTCACCCCCACTCCCCCCAAAACAACTAAAAATCATCTTTGGAAACTGAAATAGAACCACAATAAAAATCCTCCCTAAATATTGCTATAGTAAATTTGCTTATATATTTTTCTTCCTTTCTTTCCTTCCTTCCTTCCTTCCTTCCTTCCTTCCTTTCCTTCCTTCCTTCCTTCCTTCCCTCTCTCTCTCTCTCTTTCTCTCTCTCTCTTTCTTTCTTTCTTTCTTTCTTTCTTTCTTTCTTTCTTTCTTTCTTTCTTTCTTTCTTTCTTTCTTTCTTTCTGACAGGATCACAGCCTGCTGGGAATAGTGTTGCCTGCCTGCCTCTGCCTCCCGCTAAATATCCTGTCAGAATTTGCCATTGATACTGTGGTATGGTGCTACTGATAGGATATAGTCAGATATATAGGTGGGAGCCTTCTCTAAAACTTGAGAACTTATAAATTACCCATTCTGAAGCTTACAGAGAAGAGAGTAGTCACTAGAGGAAGGTTTGTACAGCATTTTAATCCTGATCACTGCTGAATTAAGGCAAAAACTTCCTAAATACTACAGAACCTAGGTTGAATTCCAAATGTGTTTCCTTTGTTATACTTTTTTTGCAGTACTTTTTCTTTGGTTTCTATGTATTTTGATGACATCTCCTTTTTCAGAAAACTGGTGGTAGTTAGTATTAAAGGGAATTGGAGTGGACTCAGTAAACATGATGATCAGAATTTAAGACATGCCTAAATACTTAAGAAATAAATAGGACAGTTTTATCTAGTGAAAGTATGTATGTTCATGTTTGTATACACAAGTGTTTATATACACATATATATACTGTATATTTTATGCACAAAACAAACATAAAATAACATTACAGAGCACAGAGCTGAGATTAATAATGCAGATTGATTAGATAAAAATAAGATTTTATATCTAATATAATGTTATGATTGGCAACCAAAGCAAAATGTCACTCTCATCTGTTTTTATGGAAAACAAATAGATCCAGAACATAAAAAACATAAAAGTTTAAATAATAAGAATAAAATATATAAGCATAAATAAGTAAAAAGAATAACAATGTTGACTTTAGACAAGTCATAATCAAGGCCCCAAAACACAAAATGAGACCACAAAATCACACTGCAATGTAAAAGTCTAAAATGCATAATGAAAACACATTATTACTATGTCTAGCTAAACAAGTCAGCAACTACTTGGTAAAGCAGACACCGGAAGAAATGCATGAATAAAATGACAGATAAGAACAAAAAATCATAGACTGACATATACCTGCCGACCTAGAAATACAAGTGAGAAAAGTCAGGAAAGATATGTGACAGGAAGGAGAGAATAGCAAAACGCCCCGAGTGAGAACATTGTGCCCTGAGAGCAGCTAAAGGGGTAAAACGTTTCCCGTAGATGTTGTTACCGTTTAGTCCCTGTTATAAAAGTTCCTGCAGTGGGAAAGAGAGGCCGAAAGGGAGGCCGTGGGAAGTTCAGCCGCAGAGACCCTGGGGATGGAGAGAAAACTCAGTGGGGAAACCCTGGGTGACTGCTGGGTGTCATGAGAGCTGGACTTAATGATGTCATTTCCACCTGTTGCTGTTTGATCTGTTACAGGGAAGCCTCGCTTGAAGAGAACTCTTCTCTGCTGGAATTCTTGTACTGGCAATTTCACCCAGATGACTGACTTAAAAGGATTTCTTCAGTAGATTTCTGCTGGGTATTTTGAACACACAATTTAGTGGTGTTTTGCTATCTATCTATTTACCTATCTATCATCTATATATTTATTCTTTTACTTTGGCTTGCTATAGGCTTAATGAACTCACTTGCTCAAAATCTAAGATGTGCTGATCATTTATTATTCTTCAGACTATTTAGAACACGAGTATATAGCAAGCACTTTCTACAAATTTCAAATAAATCATGGCTTTGAGTCAATTAAAACTTTAATTGACATGTGCTTAATACATTTGCTTTAAAATAACATATAAGTCAGACTAATACAAAAAAAATACCCTGTTTTATAAAATTTCAATTCCAAAGAACCAAATTAATTCCAATGCTGTAAACCAGAGCTAGTTGTCCAAGTAAATTTTATTGTTGTATGTCAGGACTCCTCAGCTATGGAGGTGTGTTAGCCAGGAAGAAAAGCAGGCTGTTGTCTCTTCGAAGGGTTAGATATGAAGTCACTTGACGTGTCTTCTAGGCATGAAAATGGTGATCTTCCTGGGTGTGTTAGCACAGGGCCAGCCTGCTCTACATAGCAAGTTCCAGCTAGAGCTACACACACAGCTACACACACACACACACACACACACACACACACACATGTTGCTCTTACTTGGCAGTGAACCTCATAGGAAACTGGGCTGTGTCCCCAGAGTCTTGGCTCTTTATATAATCCAAGGTTTCCTGCAGTCCAGCCACATACCTCAAATTAAATAGGCCCAAATTAGGTTATTTTGTGATTCCTTTATTCTAGTTAGTTGATGCCTAAAAGTAAGGCAGGATACACTGGGCCAGAAGAGCCAGCCTAGCCAACAGCACCAGGGTGCAGGAATAGAAGATAACATTATAGACAAGGTTCCTTTTTCTCTTTCCTAGATGGTCATGGGCTAAGAGAGCATGTCTCTTAATGAAGAAGCTTCCAGGTTCAGGGCAGACTTTGACTTTGACTAGTAAGTTGTCTTTGTGATCCTGGATGAACATCTTCCTCTCTAGATAGAAAATCTTCAGACCCTAAAATGGGATTGTTTAAGATTCTCTCTTATGTGTCTCTCTCTGTGTCTGTCTTTCTGTGTCTGTCTCTCTCTATGTCTGTGTCTCTCTCTGTGTCTCTCTATGACTCTCTCTCTCATGCGCATGCACATGTGTGTGTGTGTGTGTGTGTGTGTGTGTGTGTGTATCAGAACAGGCCCTGTGCCCGCTAGGCAAGCACATGCTGCCACTAAGCTTTACCAGCCCGAGACCTTTAGTACTCCTTGAGCAGTCCATTTCTTTTATAACACAGAATAAGAGTAAGACAGAGCTCAGAGGAATGGACTTGGCCCAGAAAAAAAGTCAAAGCTAAACATATGGTTTACATCTTTAACAATTCGTTTCTTTAATTTCAATAAGAATTATCTCTGCATGCTTACACATTTGAATAGTACAAAGGATTATGTAATTATTTCTCCTTCCCTCTCCTCTCTGTGCCTTTGTTCTCCTTCCCACAACCACCAGAGATGTCCATATGTTATCACCTCACTATGCCCTTTTTGTAAACTAGAAGTGACAGTGTGTGTACTGGTTTGCTCCCTCTTCATTAAGCGTATCTCAGGACATTCCATATTCTGCCATGTAGATCTGTTCATCACTTTTAAGGACACAAAATACAGGGGTGTACATACTGAATAAATCCCTCCCCCTGTTAATGATCATGTATGTTGATGAAAGGCTCTCCAGCCTTTTCCTTCTCTGAATAAATCTAATCTAGCACCTTTTATATATACACCTCTGGACAGATGTGCCTAATAGAGACTGGGAAGTACTCTATTTTTGTTTGTTTGTTTGTTTGTCTGTTTGTTTAACATTTTTGCAAATTTTAGACTCTTTATAAAAGACTCAAAAAAGGAGAACCAGTATTTTTGCCTAAGAAGGAAAGCTAGATACCCCTTTAAGGCATCATTTAACCTACATGAACACACTCTCACACATATGCACACATGCCACATACACACACCCTATATACAAATACACACATCAAAAAACCCAAACCTAATTAACTCGTGGGCTTCAGACAGGTGGGCTTCTCTTGCTTTACTTTAACAAGGAGAGATCTTAGTTTCTTCTCCTTTAGCACAGCACTTATCACTAGCCTTTAGGGTCAAGGAGAGTTTCAGCACTCTCCTTGCAAGGAGTTTATTGTTCTTGTTCCTGCCTGTCATTTGTGTTAACATAGTTAACAGAAAACAAATATCCCTCATCCAAGTGCTAGGCAGATTCTGTAAAAGAAGGTATAACCTAAGGAAACTCACTCTGAAATAAATTGGCCCAATTTACAAAGCAAACAAGGATTTCATCATTTTCTTCCTTGGATAATTGCAATAAATAGTCTTGCTAATTCTAAACAACACTTTCCAACAAGCGAACTATGATTTAGAGGATCTAGACTTTTAAATCATGTTTAGCTGCTTAGCCAAGAAGCCAACGTGACCGAGAACGCATCCATGTGGAATCAGTGTTTAGCTCTGATCAATTTGCTCACACATTCCAGCTTAAGCAGACAGATGGCATACCACAGAGGCTAAACTTAAAAGAGATTAAATCACTTTGAAGAAATACACAGCATAGTTTATTCTTTTGCTTAAGAGACTGTAAGGGGGGGGGGAGGAAAGGGGCCCACCAGCACATTATTAACAATTTGAAACTTTCATTGTCTCAGACCTTATCAGCTTGTATTTATAAAAGAGACAAATTATTATATAAATTACATTTCATCAGCCCTAATCCATTAGACATATGACATGTCCAAATGAGTGGAAAATGGCTTCCCTCACTTTCCCATATCTAGCTATAAATTAAATTAATAAAAAGGAGGTCAACAGGAGAAAAGCAATTTTAATTATATATATTAGAGTCCCTTAAACTATGAGAGTCACAGAAAAAGATGCAGGACATGTATGGTAGAGTGCAGGGACTCGGGTGGGGTGGGGGGCATGGAAAGGGAAGCAACTCTAGATTCGACTGAGAAATGATATATGACCTATGGAAAAAGTTTAATAACAAAAAAGGGAAAAAATATGAGAGTCAAAGAAAGACCAACTTGAAAGTTGTTATAGCATCCTGAGTTGCATGGAGATGTGAGGCTCTGGCGGGAGGCCGCATACAAATTTAGAGAAGGTGAAGGGAGGAGAAAATGGTGACTAAACGTTGCCTTGTTAGTGCAGATAAGATGCTGTCAAGCAATAGTAATAAAAAGCTGCCCCTGGAGAAGCTGACTTGCATAGTTTCATTGCTCATAAAAAGTGCCTTTATGGGGCTGGAGAGATGGCCTAGCGGTTAAGAGCGCCGACCTCCCTGGCAGAGGACCTGGGTTCGATCCCCAGCACCCACATGGCGACCGAGAACTGTCTGAAACTCCAATTCCAGGAGAACTCCACTTCCAGGGGAATCCGACACCCTCTTCTGACCTCTGCGGCATTGCACAAACGGGTGCACAGACTTGCATGCAGACAGTACATTCATACACATACAGAAATAAACAAAAATTAATAAAAAAAATTTTTAAATAAAAAATTAAAAAGTGCCTTTATTAAATTTCCTTTATAAAAGGGAAACTACTTAAGAGGTACTCCAATATTTATAGCTTTATAAAATAACTAGCCTAAAATAAGCATTATGCCAAAGAGGTGAACGTGACATGTTCTGTTTTCCTACGGTTACAATTGGGGCTACACGGCCATTTAATACTGCCTTGAGAAGCATCTAGATGAGACGGGGCAAACAAGGGAGCTGGGCTGCTGCCCCCGGCCCTGTCTTCCCACTTCACCAAAATAAGCAAACTGGGCCGAAGGCCGGAGGTCCTCCTGGTACGCTTCCGCTCCCCGGAGAACCTTCCTCACAGGTTTCCCCAAGAAACAATCACTCATTTTGGAATTGGATTTAGTCACCTGAGCCCTGCCATCTCCGCATATACACTGACCTGACAGTGCTTGCCAGGGTCCTCTGTTCCATGGCCGAGATGACACAAGGAAATGGGGGCATCCAGTATCTCAGACAGCACACTGTACCACCACATTAGAAGGGCCCCAACTCCTGAGCACTCAAGTAAAGTCCTTTACTCCAGCCATTTGTCCCCTCACTGACACAAATTCACCAGGCCCACCCACAGTATTATGAATCCTATTCAATGTACTTTGAAATAAGACAAACCCAGTTCCTAGCCCACCCAGCTCCCCAATCCCCACGCACCTGGCCCACTGGCCCGTTCCTATCTTCTCAGCCACCTCACTGTGGGTTGTACCAAAGAAACTTCTGCGTCAGTGTGTTTTGAGTTCATGCTAATTAATATTCATTTTAATCTAATAAAGCATGCTAACACCTTTCTGCAATAAATTGAAATTTCTCCGGGCTGGAGACATGGCTCAGCCATTAGGAGCGCCAAATGCTCTTGCCGAGGACCCTGGTTCGATTCTCAGCACCCACATAGTGGCTAAGAACTGTCTTTTACTCCAGTTCCAGGGGAATCTGACACCCTCTTCTGACCTCCACGGCATTGCACAACACAGGTGCATAAACCTACATGCAGACAGTACACTCATACACATAAAAATAATAAATAAAATTAAAAAAATAAAATATAATATAATTCCCTTTTAAAAAAAAGAAATTTCTCCTAAATATAATGTCATCTATACAAAAATTAATTATCTGCTAGATATTTCTAGGCTTTTTTAAACTTTTTGAATATTGAATCTTTTTATATTTTGATACAATCTCTTAAACATCTGTATACTCCCTTCCCCGTCAGCACGCTAACATAGCCTCCCACTAGGTTTTTAAAACATATATTCACCACTCTCCCAATAAATTGTATCCTAGCTTGGGCTGGGGCAATGCCTCAGTAGGTAAAATATTGCTGTGCAAGCATAAGGATCTGAATTTGAATCCCAGAATCCACATGGTAGTGTGCACACCTGTCATCTCAATGTTCCTATCAGGAGACAGAGCAGAAGATTTCTTGGAAGCTTACAGGCCAGATAGCTGGCGTACACAGTGGCAAGAGAAACAAGAAGAGAAACTATCTCAAACAAGGCAAAGGGTGGAGGACATGACACCTAAGATTGTCCTCTGACATCCACATGTGCACTGTGGCATGGACACACCTGTATTCACACACAGGAGGGTATATAGCACACACGTGCGTGTGCGTGTGCAAAACTCAATAGCCAGACCTTTGGTTTGGTGAATTCCCAGAACATTGATGTGGGATGTCAGCCATTTTTTTTAGAAACTGTTCTGCCTTCAGATAGTATGGTTACTTTCATGTATTCTGGGAAAATAGTTTATCAATAGTTGAAGGGTTTTGATATATATTTTACTGAATTTTTGTGTATTTCATACAAAACATCTTAGTCGTCTTCATGCCCCCTCCCCTAGCCTCACTCCCATATCCCCCCACAGATTTCATGGATTCAGTTATAGAGAAGTCATAGATCCTAGAGAAAACCCTAACTCTGTCACATCCCTAGAGAAATGTAATTTCTCACTGTCTGCTAAAGATAGAGCCTTATATTTGCAGATAAGTATACTATTAGCCACTCATCAAAGAAGCTTCTTTTTGCAACAGATGGAAACTATTACAGAGCTCTACAACTGGTCACACACAGAGAATAAGTGTTTTGTTTGGTTTTATTTCCTCTTTGAATCATTCTTATAACCTGGCTAGAAACTTCTTTCTGGTTTGTGACCATAATTAAGCCAAATAACATATAGGTTGAGTTGTCTGCATCTATGTGCTCTATGCTCTTCAGTGCAATGAAAAATTATTTTCTTCTGTGTTACTGTGACTAAAACCTTAGAAGCATTTTCATATCTCCTATCCTTTAACTGAGACTTGGCCATCTTTTACTTCAACATGACATTCCCAAAATTCAAGAAGTGGAAAACATATGAATATATCTAAAGACTTTACATGAAAAGTAAATCTATCCATGGGCTTCCCCCAAATTCCTTTTTATCATTCTCATTATGTTCAAAAATGACATTGCCCCTCTCCAGGATGACTTGGAGTCTCCAGAAAGGATAAGGAAGTATTCTGTCACAAGTTATCATGCATTTTCACTGACAAGCACTGGAATTCCAGTTTGTAACCTGCCTAGGCCAATTTCTGAATCAAGTGGCAAAAGTATCCATTGGTATGGTGCCATTCCAAAGTCATGTGACAACAATCCTTATGCTCCCATAGTGTGGCAAGAGTGTGCTTAGCAGTATTTTGGATAGTCATGGTCCATATTTGTGAAGCCTGACTGATTCTTATAACAACAAAACTCCACTTCAACCAGTTGTGGCTCTATAATCCAGATAAAACATTGGAGAAAATAAATGTTTAACTTAGGGGAAATGATTAAGTTGGAAATAAATACAGATAGTAATTTTAGCAAGTAAATATCCAAAGTAAGGAGAGTGACACTATTTTCAGACAGAAAAACTGAATGATCCACTCTTCCTTCTTTAGTTAAAGTAAAATGAATCTAGGCTTTATGTGAAGTCCTTCCAGTGATCAGAACATATCCACAAACAGAACAGTAGATTACTTTATGCCAGTTAAAACACTTCAGCTTCTACAATGAGAATACTAGGGCACCCCACAAAATGTCAAACCATCTTCTAACATACCCCATATCTTTCCATTTTGTTAGTCTTATTCATTCATACTTCAACAAATAAGTTTTCTGCATATAAATGATACTTACATCACCATCTTTATATATGATTACTTAATAGTGAACTTCTTCCTTTTTTTAATTTGACACTTGGACTCACCATTCTTTATATCATTTCCTCATTCCCCTCTTGAAGAGTAGAGATTCAAGTGTGTCAGAATCTGGTTACTGGATAGTGCTAGCATTTCCCCCCTCCCTCCCTTCCTTTCTCTTTCATTCTCTCCATCTTTCTCTCTCTCCTCTCTCCCTCCCTCACCTCTATTTTTAACAATATATTGTTACTTATCATACTTTCATGACTTCAAAATCCAAGTACATGACATTTATGTTCATCCAAACTCCCAGGAGGAGGCAAGGGATAAAGGAAAGTGTTCTCAAGGAATTTCATCAACTTACTTTATACTCAGATAAAGTTATGCTATCAGAGACCCTTTATACAATTTTTCTTCTTCCAGTTCACTGGTTAGGTTAGCTCAACTCCTACAATCCCATTACCAGGAGACAGACAGGAAAAATCATTGAAAATTGAAACCAGCCAGGGCTACATAAGACCCCGTGTCAAAAACAAACAAAAAACACCAAGTCTCAAGCCCCTTCAGTCCAAATTAGTGGCACTTTTGATTTACACAAATGTCTGCATTTTTACCAAGAGTCCTGTGCACCAATAGGTAAAATTTTCATCCAGTTCTTTTCTAAAAAATATTTTATTGATTTCTATTTTATATGTATGAGTATTTTGCCTGTATATATGTAAGTGCACCTGTATGTGCACTGCCCACAGAAACCAGAAGAAGATGTTGGATGCTCTGGAACTGGAATTACGAAGAGTTGTTAGCCACCATGTGGGTGCTGAGTCTCAAACCCAGGACCTCTGGAAGAACAGCAAGTGCCTTAACCACGGAGCCACCTCTCCAGCTCCCATCATCCCAGTTCTTTTCAAGCAAGTCCGGCTCTCTGCACTTAGTGCTGCTTTGGCCCAGTCCAGTCACTGGGACATAACGGTCTTTTGGATTCCTAGATTTTTGTTTCTCAAGGTATTCTAGCCACCACCTTAAATTTTCCAAAAGTCTTAACAAGGGTTCTTTGGTCAGCTGTGGATCTCTTCCTCAATACCTATAATACTTTGATAACTTTTCACTGATTCAGGGGGCAAAGTTGACAAGCAGCTCTGGTCTCTACCACTGCCCCCCAGATTTCCAGGTTTCCATATATTCTTACAAATCGCTGATGCTTTCTCTAGCTCACCTATTTGGGGTAGTCTTCTCATCACATGCAGCTGGTTACAGAGAGCTGACTGTTTTAATATTTTGTGTAGAAATCTTGCTCAAATCTCAAAGCTCATTAGGTATATTTTCGGTTTTTCAGATTCCAACGGTGACAGTTTAATTTTTCTCACCACTATTTAATGTGACACAGTTTTTCCAGTCTATCATAAAGCCCTTTTCTGCGCTCTTCTCCTGCCCTTGCTATTTCCTTGCCCCCCTGACTCAGAATCCAATACCATGCATTTCAGGGATATGCTGGGTTCCATCCTGTTTCATCCATTATTGCAGTTATGTTACATAACAAAATGCCTCACAGCTGGGCGTGGTGGCACACGCCTTTAATCCTAGCACTTGGGAGGCAGAGGCAGGCAGATCTTTGTGAGTTCAAGGCCAGCCTGGTCTACAGAGTGAGTTCTGGGACAGCTAGGGCTATACGGAGACCCTGTCTCGAAAAGAAAAAAAAAAAAAAAAAACCACCTCAAATTTGGTGCTTAAAGGGGCTGCCACTAGTGCTCCCAAATCCCAACAGAATAGATATATTTGGGACCTGTGGAAATGGCATTACATATAAATTTGATTAAAACTGTTCATGTTAAATGTATCATGAAACTCTAGAAGCATTCTTTGAGTCTTGTGAAGTGCATGGTTTGAATTTGTTCCAAGGAAATAGAATCTCAACTGTGTTAACTGTGGTGACATCTTCTGGGATAATTTAAAGTCTGGATCTGACAGAATATGAAACCTCTTGATGAAACACATGCAGAGTATGACCTTATAACCACTTTAGACACAGAGTAAAAACTATACTAAACAATCTATAACTATGCTTTACATAAGCAATGTGCTCTTAAATTTATTGCAGATAAAATAAGAAACAAACTCTGAAAGTTAAAAATCAGAATGTGGTCAAATATGGAAGAAATCACTTTAGAAAAAAGTTACTTAAAAATTTTACTACCCAAGTTATCACATTGTATATTTGTTAGTACTAAACCTTATCAACATTACCACATTGGTCTAAGATTGGCTATTGACTTTTGTTTTAACTTTTATTTTTCAAGTAAAAATTAATGGGAAGCACGCATAAAAGGTAATTCCAATAAAATATCACTAATTTCAAGCACAAATGTTAAAACTTTAAAAAGACCGACTGGAGGAGAAGTTCAAGTCCATGGTTCTCAAAACAGATTTGTAAAGATTTCTACAAAATATTTTCAGTATAAAGTTTTGATTAAAGCAAAATTTGAAAAAAGTATGAACAGATTGTTTTTGGTTCAAGTGATTGATTTGGACAAACCCCATAAGATGACTGACTGAGAAATACCATGTGGGTATATAAATTTCTCAGAAAGTTATACACTATGTATATTATATGAAAATGAAGATTCAGTTTTTTGAAGAATCCAGGATAGTGACCTGACATAATGGACTGCATTGCAATGTGTTTAACATGATCATGAAAACTCATTAGTTGCTTTTTCCCCGATGAGTCATAATGTTTCTATCATAACCTTTTGGGCCAGTGCTCATTAGTTCATTTTTAAAACTAATTGTTGCTTTAAGAATCTTTTCCTGCTGGGTGTGGTGGTACAGGCCTTTAATCCCAGCACTCACACTCAAGAGGCAGAGACAGGCAGATCTCTGTGAGTTCAAGGCCAGCCTGGTCTACAAAGTGAGTTCTAGGACAGCCAAAGCTACAGGGAGACCCTGTCTCAAAAAAAAAGTATCTTTTCAATGCATTTAGTGGCTACTACTTTAGCAGAAAGGTTTATCTAAACTAAAATTAGAAGAAGTTTCATCTAAGAAGAGTTTTCCATTTAGGCATTAGCTCTATTAGAATGTAGAGTCCACATAAAGTTTAATTCTAACAATATTAAGTGGGACTACAGCAGATAAATATTCATGTTTTAATTGGCAGAACTAAACACTTAAACATATACCCACACATATTTTTTTTTCAGTTTTGTTGCTTTGAAGGTGTATTTACTTCTCAAAAATTAGGACTAGACAGGAACCCTCAAGATAAGTTAAAGAAAAATCATCAGTCAAGTTCATAGATATGCAGGAAACATAACTCTCAGTGAGCCCTTAGAAAGCGTGGAGTAAGCCCCTTCCTCTTAGATTATGACAAAATGATGATCAGGCTGCCCAGCATCATCGCATCTTGATGGAGTCACACCCAGCACTAAATTCCCCATTTTCTACACAGTTATGTTGGAATATAGGTTCTGGGTTTTGTAACTTAATATTTTTAATTTTAAGACTACTAAATTAACATTTAAATTTCAAGAATATATTTTTATAGATTTAAAAGCATCTTTTTTCCATAGTAAATATATTGCCAACAAACAATGCCTTCAAGTTTTACCTAAACATCAAATTTTGAAAAAAATCAACAACCTCTGCATCAGGCAACCCCCGCCCCATGATCATTTTCTGTTTCTACTGTCTATAAGATTTCTCTATGTGTGTATGTGTGTGTATTTACATGTACACACATGTACATACATCCTCATATTCTATTATTTTGTTTGTGTATGAATGTACTGTCTGCATGTAGGTTTGTGCAACCGTGTTGTGCAGTGCCATGGAGGTCAGAAGAGGGCGTCGGATTCCCCCGGAACTGGAGTTAAAGACAGTTCTCAGCCGCCATGTGGGTGCTGGGGCTCGAACCCGGGTCCTCTGCAAGAGCAGTCGGCGCTCTTAACCGCTAGGCCATCTCCCTAGCCCACGTCCTCATATTCTAAAATATTTCGCACCTTGTGATAAAACTTATTGAAATTGCCATATGATGGCTTTGTCAAATAACTCATTCCCAAATATTTAATTGAATACAGAACCACTGAGCTCACTAAAAGCTCATAGCTATGCATCAAAAGTAGTTAGCACGCATGCTGAAGGGAGCTAAAGAGACTTTATTCAGTGCACAAAAAAAAAACCACAAAAGTACCCTGAAAACCAAGAGACCACCCTTTACCTCTGCTTGCCAATTTGGCCCGGGTTCTGTTGGCAGTACCAAGTCAAATCTGACAGACAAATTGCAAATTAGGCAATCCTGAGGCAGGGCTTCCAAGGGCCAGGTTGAATCATGTTCTGTTAGCTAGAGAGTCCATTCCAAAGTGTGAGAGCAGATGGAAGCCAAGGGGCGGAGGCAAGTGCCAGCACCAGGAGTGTCACATCAGCCTCAGATTTAAGGGGCAAGCGTGAAATCACAGCACAGGACTAGGCCAAATGTCAGGACCCAAGAGCAGGACAGAATATCAGCAGAAATGAAGAATGCTGGACAGGATACAACAGGAATACTGCCACGCAATGTCTGCGACTTCAGCTGGGAAGACTCCACAGCTAGAGATGACTGGACAGATGGATGGAATTAGCTGAAGTCCCATTTGCTCACATTCTTAGCACTTGGCACTGACTATCAACTTGAAACTCTGCTGAGGCTGTCAACAGAACCCCTCAAGGCCCCTCAGGTTGCCCTGGGCTTCAATCAGCAGGATGTTTCAGGCAGTGAGACTTCTTATGCTCCCCTCAGTGGTGCAACAAGAAAGATGCTCAACCTGTGGGGGCAATAAACAAATCATTCAGATTGAAGGCATGGATATATGTGTCTCAGTGGAAGGCTGGGAAAGTCACAGTGTTAGAGAGTATGCGAGACAGAGGAGATGTTTACCCAGTTTTAGAAAATGCAACCTACCGCACTAAAATATAAGAAATTAGAGTGACTTCAGACTGCTCAACTAACCAAACTGAAAGATACATGACAATGGGGCTGGAGAGATGGCCTAGCGGTTAAGAGAGCCGGACTGCTCTTGCAGAGGACCCAGGTTCGATCCCCAGCACCCACATGGCGGCTGAGAACCATCTGAAACTCCAATTCCAGGAGAACTCCAGTTCCAGGGGAATCCGACGCCCTCTTCTGACCTCCGCGGCATTGCATGACACGGGTGCACAAACCTGCATGCAGACAGTACATTCATACATATACAGAAATAAATAAAATTTAAAAAAAAAAGATATGTAACAATGATATGGTGTCTTCAAAGTGAGAAAGGTAGTATGTGTCATACCTGAATTTTATTTTCAAATTAATTATCTGTAACTTGCATGTGGAACAGTGACACTTTGAAACATGACTTCTCAGGCACTTGAGATCTCCCATGCACTCCTCAGAAAAATACAGAAGAATGTGTCCAAAGTTGTCTTCAACCAACAAAACAGAATGTGTGTGCTCCCGAGGACTCAATATAACATGGAATTAAAGGGCATCTTTGAGGAAGACAGAGAATTCATGAGGAAAACTGCATGGTTGTGACACACACACATCCAGTCCTGGTTCATGGTGCCTCTCTTTCATTCCCCAAATCTCTGTTTTGAATCAGGGTCTGACAAGTCAGTACCAGTGCATCACTTAGGTCCCTGCACCTCTGGCCTGGAGGCTGACTTCAAACATTGCCACATAGGCAGCCAAGACACACTGGACGTGGTGCAGGGAGCAGAATGCACACACAAAAGCCCATCTGAGGTTCCATCAAGAGCCAGAACAGGCTGCCAGTGGCAGGATCCCAAGTACAGTGGCCCTCTGCCACCTGGATCCTGCAATGAGCATTATTAATTAAAAGGACTGGAGAGCAGATGGAAAGCTTTTATGGGAGAAAGATAAGAATGCTCCTTATTTTTCATAAAAAGTTAACAGAAAATGTCTAAAACCATGAATCTTAAAGATCAGTGTAATCTATTATTTGGAAATAGAGAAACAATATAACAAGATTGCTCCTCTGGAATGCACAGAGAAGGCACAATAGACCTGTTCTGATAATACAATCTGTAGAAGCAACTTGTGTGCACGTACAACATCACCAACAGTATACACAAACCACATAGAAATTCATCAAGTAGTTAAATATGTTCTAGAAGCTTCCAGTACATTCGGTTGGCTGTGTGATGGTGGTCTGCTGGTGATGCCAGGTTTAGGGGAGAGGAGACCTCATGGTTGGTGGAATCCTCCCATTCCTGAGTCTTGCCCTATATAACTTTGCTTAATTGTCAAACTGAAGCCTTGTCTTAGGTGTGCTTTTAAATCTTCCTAATTGAGAAGGTACCTGAATAGGGACAGCACTATCTTTCTGTAAAAGGCTAGATTATAATAATCTTAGGCTTTTGGGCCACACATGGTCTCTATCACAAATTCTTCATTATTTCATTTCATTTTCTTTTGTTTTGTAACCATTAAAAAAATGTTAAAACCAGAAGGAGCTAATTTCCGCATTTGGACAGCAGCATGCTTTGCAGGTCCCCACTAGATTCCTGCCTGGCCACCTCCGGTTTGCTCTTCCTTCCTCCCTATTCCTAACAATTCAATTAAACCTAAATTTACTACATAGATCTCTTTTCTTTCCAGCCAGAAAACATTAAATTAACAAAGGATTCAAACAGACAAAATTCAAGGACAAGCAAGAAAGATAAGATGATAATAGACAAGAAATGCCAAGGAGTACCTGGGAAAATTGACAGCTACCAAGGGAAGGCTACAAGCAAGCTGAGCACAGCTGTGCATGCCCCATATGGAGAGTGAGCTGAGCTGAGATATTTCTCTGTGGAGCCTAAGAACAGTAGAATTTGAAGGCCAAAGTTTCCACAGGAATTCAGGATAAAGCATAAGAGCAAAACAACTGATAGAAAACCTATTATTTAGCAGCCAGAACAAATGCTTACTTCATTTCCTCTGAATTCAAAGGCACAGAACTAGAGGATTCTTCAATGGGAACCCAAACAAAATAAATCCACCTGCTGTCTCGTGGAGGAGAGGCCTGTGGTGGAGCTGCCCATACACATACCACTCTGACACACTGCTCTGACACAGAGCTCTGACTAAGCACCTCCTAACTATGAGCAAGCAGCCAAGCAATGACCAGGTACATGATATAAGTTTCTAGTGCAAAAACAGACCCCCTCAAAAGATTGGGTCCCAGAGAAAAGGAAGATATGCAAGGAATGGAAGAAACCTTTCAAACTATATCACCAACATCTTCAAAAGATTAGAATACATGTTGTAGGCATGAAGGAAAAATGAGAAGCTATTAAAATGGAACCAGTATAAACTTTAAATGAACTAAATGTAGAATAACCAAATAAGAGAATTTGAAGATAAAGTTTTAGAAATGTCTTAGAAAATTGGAATGAAGGGACAAATAAGACATTTTAACAGTTAATAAAGTAGATAATTAAATTATTGTAGGTAGTCCAATATCTCAACTAATAGGAGTCTTAGAATAGAAAGCAACTAAGAGAAAAGTCAAGATAGAAATAATAAAAAAAATTCCTGAGAACACAGGCCAAAAATCTTCACCAATAAAAGGGTTTATCACATACATAGGATTCTGGATAAATAAACCAACCATATCATGAAAAATTAAAACCCCAAATATTAAAAAAGCACTTAAAGGGCTGGAGAGATAGCCTAGCGGTTGAGAGAGCCGACTGCTCTTGCAGAGGACCGGGTTCGATCCCCAGCACCCACATGGCAGCCGAGAACCGTCTGAAGCTCCAATTCCAGGAGAACTCCAGTTCCGGGGGAATCCGACACCCTCTTCTGACCTCCACGGCATTGCATGACACGGGTGCACAGACTTGCATGCAGACAGTACATTCATACACATACAGAAATTTTAAAAATTTAAAAAAAAAAGCACTTAAAAAAAAAGAAAACATGGGTGTCGGAAGACACTGGGCAATGAAATAACATCAACTTCAGGAAAGAAATTAAAACAGCAGAATAAAGAGTTATGCCTTACTATACTGGTCCTCAATTTAAAATTGTTGTCCACTAAACTTTATTTCAGCTTTGAAAACTGAATATATGTTCAAATATTCAGTTTATCCTCCATGCACTCTTCCATAAGAAGCTTTAGTTGTTAATAAACCAAAAGAACAAAAATGTAAGGTACAGAAAACAGGAACCCTCTGAAGGTGACCAGAAAGATTCCTGGTCAGGAGTAGAGGAGCCACCTGGAGCACTGACAACACATAACATCACAAGGCCTCTAGAGAGCATGCCAGGCCCAGACCAGCCAGATGTGCTTCAGTACAGAGGAAGAGCTGAAAGATTAGCTGGTCATGAATCCAGTACTCAGAAAGCCAAAGTAAGAGGATTTCAAGTTCAAGACTAGACTAGCGTAGCAAGATACTATGTGAGTGAGGAGTGGGGGAGGGGGGAGGGAGGAACGAGAGAGAGAGAGAGAGAGAGAGAGAGAGAGACAGAGACAGAGACAGAGACAGAGAGACAGAGACAGAGAGACAGAGAGAGACAGAGAGACAGAGATTAAAAATAAAATATTTAGCAGTCCAGCTCTATTTGAGAAGTTGTAGACGAAATCTCTGTAGATACAGATAACTAATACTGAGCAAATGATTAAACAGACACTCATTTACTTGAAAATAAAATAAGTTATGATCACAAGCCATCACTTGAATCAGCAAGGAATAAGGTAATACTAATGCAAACTTTAGCTTAATTTAACCAAAATTTCAGACAGATTAGATTGAAAAATTGGAAAAAGGAAATGAAAAAATATCATGTAAAATATCTGAAATATGTTTTAAACAAAAAAAGTTGGTACATAATTTCTAGAATTGAGAAAATAAAGCACATATTAAAGATAAATATATATTTTTTTAAAAAACAGTGAGTCATACCAGAAAAGTAGCATCAAAATTAAACTGTTTCTTCCCTCAAAGTTTGCACTCCCATAAGCGTATATACAGTTATTGTTGGACCTGGTGGCACATACCTTTAATCCTAGCACTCAGGAGGCAGAGGCAAGCAGATCCTTGTGAGTTCAAGGCCAGCCTGGTCTACAGAGAGAGTTCCAGGACAGCTGGGGCTACAGGGAGACCCTGACTCAAAAATAAACCAAAAAAGAAAAGAAAAGAAAAAAGTATATACAGTTACTTAAAATAAGAAATTATCAAGCAGTTTCATTATGTAAATTAATTTTCTGGCCATGCTGGGAATTGAACTCAGGACCTCAATTCACACAGGGCAAGTGCTTTACCAGTAAGCTACATCCCCAGCCAATCCTTCCACAAATTCTAACTACAAACATTTATAAATGTATTTTACTTTGTAGTCAATACTGAAATTATATATTGTTGGTAAAAAGAAGTAAGGAGGGCTAGAGAGACGACTCAGTGGGTAAAGGCACTGGCTGCTTTTGCAGAGGACCCAGGTTCAGTTCCCAGCATACACTTGGAGGCTAACAACCATAGAAACTACAGTTCCAGTGATTTGGGGTTTGAATCTCTGGCCTGCCTTGCACAAACGCTGCTGGGGCTGTGGACTAAGCAAGCAACTCCCTCCATTCCTCCCCCCTTCACCCCACCACCCCCACCAACTGAAATTCCAGAGGGAGTTTCTAGTAAGCCCTACAACCAACCTAGAGGAACTGGCTGGCAGCAGAGGGGGTACAGTGCTCAGAGGGTGTCATCTGAGTTGTTGCCCATACAGTTTTGTGGAACAGAAAGGGAAGAGCAAACTATACCTTCCAATACATAACCAAAATTGAAAGCCTGAAACCTAGAAAAGTCAACACTCCATAAACAAGGAGAATACAATGAAGGCACCTGAAGGAATCAAGGAAAGCAATCCTTCAACATGCTGAAGAGGTATTTGAGATTCACATCGGAATACAGGTAACAGGCAAACTACATGCCGAGAGCACAATGAAAGAATATAGGAAAAGTGCAGAATAATTCCACACTAAACTCTATGGAGCCTGTGGAGGACTCCTACAATGGGATCTCCCTACAGGAAGCCCAGGACACAGATCATAGAATAACAATCACAGAAAGAAATCACAGAACTAAGGGGAGAGAATTCAAAACTCAGAAAGGACCTAGAAGGAGACAATAACAAACTTCAGAAAAACTAAAAGGAGAAAATGACAAACTCCAGAAGGAAGTGGAAACACTGAAAAGATCCCATGCTGAAATGAAAAAGGAAACCAACGAGTGAAACAAGGAGCTATAAGAAAAGATTGAGTGGAAATACTAAAGAAAACACAGGATGAAATGAAAAAGGTCTCAATGTTGAGATGGTGAAAAAAAAAAAAAAGAAATGAAAAAGGAAATCGAACACTCATCCAATCAAGAGGAAAGAATGGGAAAAAGCCTCAGAAGCAAAATGGAGGAAGCAGCAAAAACAATATCAGACATGGAAGATAACACAGAACAATGAAAAAGCTCAAGTAAAGACTATAAAAATTAAAAAAAAAATACACAAGAGTGGAACAACCAGGAAATGTGGGACACTATGAAAAGACCAAACATCAGCATCATAGGGATAGAAGAAGGAGAAGAATCCCAAGAGAATGGTATTGATAAGATCTGCAGCAGAATAATAGATGAAAATTTCCCAAAACTAAAAAAAGACAAATGTATTACAAATACAAGAAGCAAATAGAACACAAAATAGACAAGACCAGAAAAGAAACTCCCCTCGCCATACCATAGTTCAAACTGTAGATGCCCAAAACAAAGACAAAATTCTGAAAACCACAAGAGAAAAACAACAAGTTACATATAAGGGGAAACCTATCAGAATTAAAGCTGACTTTTCAGTGCAAACTATGTAAGCAAGAAGAACTTGGACCAAAGCATTCCCAGTGTTAAATGACTATAAATGCCAACCCAGGTTACTATACCCAGCAAAAATGTAGATTCTAGTTGAGGGAAAGAGAAAAATATTCCATGACATGAACAAGAAGAAAGAATACATGTCGGGGAAACCAACCCTTCAGAGAATACTTGAAGCAATTCAAAGGAGAGGGGAGAGGAGCAACTACCCCCAAGCACCTTGAAACAGAAAGTAATAAAAGTAGAACTACAGAAGTAGAAACCTAGACCAAAAATGCAAATGGGTAATAAGATGAAAGGAAGCAACACACTTCTCTCAATTATAACTTTAAATATTAATGGACTAAACTCCTCAATCAAAAGGCATAGACTGGGAGAATGGATTAGGAAACAGAATCCATCAACATGCTGTCTATAAGAGACCCATCTCACCCTCAAGGATAGGCACCAACTTAAAGTGAAAGGATGGAAAAAATATTCCAAGCAAATGGTACCAAAAAGAAAGCAGGAGTTGCTATTTTATGCATAGTAGAAGCACACAGAAGAGACAAAGAAGGCCATTACATCCTTATCAAAGGGAAAATTAACCATGAAGTCTTCACAATCAAGAATATATATGCACAAAGCTACTGTGCACCGATCTTTAAAACACAGCTCTACTCAAGGCACAGATTAACATATATATATATATATATATATATAATTCTGTTTTCCATCACTTGTTAAAGTATTTCAATAAGTTTATAGTTTTAGAACCAAAGGTGTAAGACATTATCTCCACCTTGGCAGTGCAACTAATTAGACCTCCATGTTTTAAATAATATTTCTAAAGATATTTTTCCAATGCATGTGACTGTTCCTTACAACCACTAGGATAAAATCTTTTGAAGGAATGTGTGGATAAATGTGTGTATGTGTATGATACTGTTAAACAGCATATAAAGATCTGTCTGTGTATGATTGCAATGCATGTGCCTCTACTCAGTACAAGCTTTATAAACTGTCATCACCAAATTTATTTATTAGCACCTTATTTATGAGTGTATGCAGGAAGTACTGTTCACTTTTAAGAATTCTATAATGTAATTATGGCATATACAAGAACTTGTGTTCTGCCAGGCATGGTGGTGCATGCCTGTAATCCTAGCACTCAGGAGGCAGAGACAGGTGGATCTCTGTGAGTTCCAGGCCAGCCTGGTCTACAGAGCAAGCTCCAGACCAGCTGGAACTAAAGGGAGACCCTGTCTCAAAAATACAAAAAAAAAAAAAAAAAAAAAAAAGAAAGAAAGAAATTGTGTTCCACCAAGCAGGTACTATATACCTTGTTACAGACATATAAATATTGAGTTACCCACACATATTAAAAGTGCTTTATACATCTGTTATACTTTTCACATGTAACTTTTAATATGTTTAAGAGAAATTGGGTTTTACTTCCAGTGACCACATGGACAGTCCGAACGTAACCAATTTGAACCCTAAGCATTTCCTGTCTGCTGTTGGTATGTGACAATGTACCCCCCTTTCCTTTTCCTTCTCAAAGCTATAATTTGAAATCTGGGGACAAGTGACATGGACTACTGACATGGCCTTAGTTTGAGAAGGTAGTGGTTTTAATATCTTTATTATCTTGGGTTTGTTTCATGGGCTATGTTAAAACTTTTTTGCCTTTCATGGTTTAAATCCATTGTACTTTGAGTACCTAAATGACCTAACATCAACTTAATACACCTAAGCTGAGAAACCTCAATAATTGCCTTCGTTGGACTGGCCCATGCCCATTGTTGGCAATGCCATTCTTGGCCAGATATTTCTATATTGTATACAATAGGCTGAACACAAACACAAGCCAGTAAGTATCATCCTTTCCTAGCCTGTGATGCAGCTACTACCACCAAGCTCCTACAATGAGATTTTATTATTAGTCAGAATATTTTGCTACAGCAATTAAGAGTTTATTAAGAGCGTTTAAGTCAATGTTCAAGCTTTACTTAGGAGTTATATGGTAATTAAAGTACCAAATCCATTCAAATAATCCTCTTGGAGGTTTAGCAACCACACTTAAAGCTCCAATCAGATTTGGCAAGAGGAATTTGAAAGGACATTATTTTAGCCCCTACCCCCTGAGGTCGACTTGGTTCCAAGGGTCCTGCATCTGCACATTTGTACATGTCCTGTAGCAGTGAGTCACCAGTCATCCCAGGCCAGGGAGGTCTTGGAGATTCACTTAAAAGGACTTCATCCGGCCAGTGTCCAGTCAAAGGAGGAAAGTCCATATAGAGAAGAAACTCCTCAAGCTTCTGGAAGCTCTGGTCAAGCAAGGCCTTACTTTGTCCTCACATAGATGGAACTAGTGAAGAGAGCCAGGCACAAGGCCTAAGTGACCCCCTAAGGACCAGAACTTCAACTGACCTTAACACCAAAACTAATTTCATTCATTGGAGTTAACTGTGTGGTTTTAAACACCCCAACAGGAAATTATAGTCTAGAGAGAAAATGAAATAACTTATTACCAGAGAGATAGGTGAGAGACCTACTGTGTCAAGTTAGGAACCTACTGTGTCATGTTAGAAAATATCTCAGAGATAGGTGAAAGATTTAATGTTCCATGCCAGAAAATACCACCTTTTATATTATCGTGGTTATACTGGATCATTCTGGAGCCCTGGTATTAAAGCTGGCCCTCATTCTAGAGCTCTGTGTACTAAAACTTTTTTCCAATTCCTCAAACTAGGGTACAGGTCCTCTCTCTCTCTACAGACCCTAGACAGGGACCCTCCAATTGCTAATGCGCCCAGAAGCATCCCCTCCCCCATTGGTACAATGAAGTCCCTGCACTGGTATACTCATATAAGACTCAACCAGCTTGTCTTTTCAGTTGCAGAGAAAATGTCCACTAAGTACTGGCCACTATCGATCTGGACCAAACCCACTGGGCAGAGCACCCAGAGCAGCCAGAATGGGAAACCAGATTCTAACCCTCCAGCCTGACAGCTGTTCCCCTGAGACTTTGCGCCCCATCAGCTCCGAAGTAGATACAGAAGAGAGAACAGTGTCCCATTTCCTTACCATAAGCAAAAAGGCTGGAATGTTAGGTCTGGGCTTCCCAGAATCCCAAGGGGCACACAGATGCCCACGTCCTCCAGAGGCTGTCAATATTCTGACCACTTCCTCTGTACCTGAGGCTCTAGCCCATTGCTATAAATGGGTGCACCCTAGTCGCTATCTATATTAAACAACATTGTCTATATTAAACAACATTAGTTAAAAGGTTTTAATAAAAACGGTAATACATTTAAGCTAATTGGAAATATAAATTGTTGTCCACATTTGTTTTACTTATAATTTGTATAACAACAACTTTGGGGTTATTGTATACAAATGTTCTCTATAATTTTTGTGTTGTACAGTATCATCTTGTAACATTTTCTTTTACCTATAGGATAATTTAACTTAAGAAATTAAGTTTGCTTCCCAAATTAACAACATATAGTCAATGATAAACAGCTTGGGTAAATTTAATGAAAATTTACACCTTGATTCCTGCCTATAGGTATGTGTACTAAAAAGGGGAGATATAGTAATATATTAAACCTTTTGTCAATTTTTTAAATTTAAATCTGAAAACTAACTATGGGAAAAGATTTTCATGTTCCCACAGGTCAAACATCACCAACTTAATGGCTGAGAAAGAAAAGATACAGCTTTGCTTTGTGCAGGATATACCAAGAATACCAGCAGAGAAGTTGGCCCATCTAAACATTAAAAGGAAGAAAAGCCTCAGACTTCTACAGGCATCAAACATCTCTGTGGATCCTATTTTTAACAACTGTTTATTATGAGTCCTAATAAACTTTATATTCCAGGTGCCACAAAGTTTTAATATGAGAGACTTTCTTACTCCTACTTAAAAAAAAAAAGAAAAACATGATGGTAATGAAGTCATTCCCTAACTGTAAATTAGAGCCGACTGTTATAGAGGTAATCTCTTACAAAACCAGTATAACTGCTTTCTTTAATTGACTAATAGACATAGGAACTGTGAAAGGATAATTCTCTATTCACAGCCAAATATAATACTAAAGTCTTTATAAGCTGTGTAATTAAGCAAAATATATTAATACAGGAGAGCTCTGATATCAGCAATGGATTATTCTGCCAAGAAGATGTTGGATAGGGGATCCAAACCCAAAAAAAGATAAGGCTTTTTGCCCATAAACTGGGATACCTGCAAGAAGAGAGGCAGTAAGGCCCTGCTGTCGAAGACATGGTGTAAGCATGTGAAAGATGAGACCACACTTGCAAGTGTACAGGTGGTCTCTGGAATGCCAGAGAGTATTACCAAAGGCCACTAAATCAATAAAGCAAAAATTGGTCTCCTTGAGTCAAGCAAGACTCCTCCATCAGTGTCAGCTACACCTCACTTGCCTGGAAATACTGTGCAGCAGTGGCAGCCATATGTCTGTGCTACCGGCTAGCCCTCAGGGGGTCGTGGGTTTCTGGGAGTCCTCTTGGCAGGAAGAATACAGGGAAGTTGAACGGCGTGCAGAAATGAAAAACTAAGAGAAGTTTTTCCAAATCTACAGCACTTTATTGAAATGGGGCAGAGATTATATAGTAGTCTTGGGAGAGGGCAGAACAAAGGATTTGGCAAAGTTTTACATTTACATAGGTAGGTAAAAGAAACTCATTGATGAGATACAGAGCATACAGAGCAGGAAACTAAAACATCACAAAGTTTAGTTAGGAAATGAACTTTCTTTGAAGTAAAATGTAGAAATCTCAAGACAACCTTTACCGAGGAAATAACATTTGAGAAGAAAAAAGAAACATCAATAGTTAACTCTTGATTACAAACCACAATTGAAAAGTTACAGCACACCGAATAGTAAATACTATGCCACAGTACAAAGTTCTTTAGCAGCAGATATTGACCTTCTATCTCTATCCTGAAGCTAGAGTAAATACATCTTAGCATCCTAAAGTTAATAGTTTCTTTTTAAGTTTCTATTGAAGTCAAAACCTTATTCCTATAATATCCTAAACTATTTATTAGTTTTTCTGACTCTAACTGCTAATCTAAAGTTTAAATTTTTACTGAAAACTAAGAGCTGTTCCACTGCTTGATCCAGCTAACAGCTTTGTAGATAATTGGCTGGTGTAAGGAGACTTAGTTTCTGTCCTGCTTTACTGGGAGTGTTAGAATCCAGGCGTTTAACTAGAAGAATGTCTTATCTACCTCTTTGTCTAGGACCAGAGGATGAGATAAAGGTTTTTTTTTTTTTATTTTAGGTTTAAGGGGAATTTTTGTTTTAACCTTAATGAAGAGATGTTTTTTCATCATGCACATTTACCACTGGAATTTGTTTTCTTCAAGGACACTCATGTAAGGCAAGAACATTACTGTCATGCAATTATTTTGTTTTCTTGATCTGAAGCAAGTTTTAACCTTGCCATATATATTAACAGCTTACATTATATTGTTTGTTAAGGAGAAAGGTCTGTTTTTTACTTGGGATCTGCAGAAAATTCTTGCTGCCAGGAAA
>VZQC01005638.1:1000304-1144287 GCA_009823505.1 Rhizomys pruinosus
GCTAAGTTTACAGAGGATTCTCTGGTTTCACTGGGAAGAAAAGGGCTCAATCGTCAATGGGATAGGTTGGAATGGAGCAGAAGAGCAGTGACTTTGGGGGCCACAAAACATTGAGACTTCCCTGATAGATACTGTGTATGTCTGTGTAACTAGGAACCCCTTTTTTAGGGAGAAAAGAACAAGCACCAATATCCAGACAAATAGGATAACCTATCTCTTCCTACAGCTGATCCCTCTGGCTACTGGGTACCATCTCTTGTGCCAAGTAAATCCTAACCACTAGAAACACAAGTAAGTGGCACTGCCCTCCTTGAGGAGTTGCACCAGGCTAGGGGTAGAGACCAAAGTAAAACATCAGCACTGTCACGGAGGCAGAGACCAAGTACACTGGACAACTAGGGAGACAGTGATTACCGTATTATCACACAAGGCAGGACCTTGAAGGATGCAGAGGTGCCCTTGACAGAGAAGGGCAGACAGAGTCAGGGTCCAGAGGATGGAGTCTAGGCAGTACCCGTGCAGGAAGGGGTATATTTACATACAGTACCTCGGAGCATTAACCAGTGAGAGCTACTATATGTGACCATTACACTGGTGTTTCCAGTATCACACATCTATTGTGTTCTTCCCTAAAGATGTTTCTCTGCCTCCTTCTCAAGTCAGGAATCACGGCTTGTGGTCATGACAAAACAGTGAGCTGACAGCTGTCTGGGGTGCTAATTCCCAGCTCTTGCTTATTTCATGGGGAACAGGAAAGCTGTTACACTCTCACTGTGAGTGGCACCTTCCATTCTGTGCCTTTTTTTTTTTAATTTTTTTATTAATTTTATTTATTTCTGTATGTGTATGAATGTACTGTCTGCATGCAAGTTTGTGCACCTGTGTCGTGCAATGCCGCGGAGGTCAGAAGAGGGTGTCGGATTCCCCTGGAACTGGAGTTCTCCTGGAATTGGAGTTTCAGACGGTTCTCGGCCGCCATGTGGGTGCTGGGGATCGAACCTGGGTCCTCTGTAAGAGCGGTCGGCGCTCTTAACCGCTAGGCCATCTCTCCAGCCCCCTAAAATGGTACTTGTTTTTATGTGTAATGAGTATCATGATCTAGAGTTGATTCAAGATGGGGAGCTATAGGTATAATTATTTTAAATTGGCCAATTCCAAATGTAAAATGTTTGAAAATTGGTAAAAATAATAATAGACATTTTATTTTTATGCCCTCTGAAACAGTCCTCCATTTTTCAAGATTTCAGACTGGAGAGCTCTTAATTTCATAGGAATTGGAAGTATGGAAAAGGCAATCCTGAAGTCTTGTATACATAAATAGTTGTTTTTTAAACATTTGAGTTGCCACGTATATGTATATATATATAAATATGTACATAGCGCTATGTGTGTATGTAACAGTCTCTCAAAATTCACAAATAAAGCTAAATATAATCACCTTTGTTATAGACAGTGTTCTATGGCTTTTAATTTCTCATAATTCCTAGACATTCTATATCTATTTTAGATGCTTTTAAAAAGCCTCTGTTCAGCCTTTAAGCTGATTCTAGTCTCCTTTCTGGAAAATGTACTATGAGAAATTAAACTTAGAAATATTTTTCATGTTAGAATTTCCTTAAGAGAAAAAACAGATTGCTAGATGGGAGGCCTCTTGGAAAATATTTATGTAAACCTTCAAATGAAACTGTGCTATGATCTAGACATGAAGGCTACAGTGCCTGCTCTCCTCCTACTCCAAGGGATTGGCTGTGAGAATTCTTACACTAACATGTCTAATATATTTGAAATTCTTGGGAGAAATTCAGTATTTTAAATAATGGGATAATTGTATATAATCAAATACTATACTCAAATTTTTAAGAATACATTTGATGACTAATTCAGCATCATATTGGTCTTCTTGTAAGTATGTATGACATACATGAAGATGATGACTATAGTTTTTAAGGTAAGGTTATTTTTAAATTGCATTTTTGTTTTAGCTTTTTAAAACTAGTTCTCATATTTCATCATGTTACTTTGTATTTCTGGAATGACTTTTGAAAAAATACACATAATCAAACATGAGTCCTTAAAGGAGTAGAGAGTGGGAGAATGATGGAGTGTTGTGTCTGCGGTAAGAAGCGTGACCCGCAACACTCTGGCAGAACACTGCAAGATTGTCTTGAAAATACTCTTCGTGATAAAAGTAAAAAATAGTGTGCTGTTTCTACTGGCGCAAACCCTACTTCAACCACGTGATATTTAATAGTGGTTTTACCTCCCTTTACTAGCTACATGTTAAATAGGGCTAAGTTAATATTTGTCTTCACCTTAAACTCTAGCAACCTGTAATTGTGACATGGTAAACTTTATGAGACTAATTATTAAATGTGTTCACTGACGCTGAAAAAATAATTTAAATGCCTGTATATCTAATTGCTGTAGGATTAAAAGGTTATTCCTGGATAAACTGCCAGCCCATGAAAGGAAACAGCCTGAACTGATCAGAGTCCAAAACGACATCTCCAGAGAAAGTATCTGTTTTGCTTCTCACCCACTTGTGCCCCTTTTCTAAAGCCTAAGGGTGAATTAAAAATTTTCTAAAGCCTTGGGGTGAATTGCGAAAATACAGCAATATAGACTGGACTCTTATTTGATCAACATGCTTGTACATACAAGCCCCTCCAGCTGGACAATGGAGGCCTTTGGCTGTATAAGTTTGGGCATAGCTGCTTGCAAATTGGTTTTACATGTAGGATACTTGTATTCATTACTTATTACTTATTATTAAAAAAAAGAAAGAAAGAAAAAAAGAAAAAAAATAAAACCTTGGTAAATCTGGGCTGTGTGGACTTAAGCATCCAAAAGGAAAGTAAAACCAGAAATAAATAATCAGTAAGACCATGGAAATTGTACTTCAAATATAAAACTTGAGATCTTAGTAAAAGACAAAAAGAAAAAAAGAGAGCACTGTTGTTTGACCTGTCTTCAATTCTTACTGCCAAGTGCATCTACTCTTTGGCTGCCACTGCTTTTGCCACTCTTCAAAGCCATGAGACACAGCTTTTTAACTCTCCAGTATGGACTGAAGACTCATGTCTCTCAAAGAATCCTCCAAACCTTCAATGCCAGATGGGAACTACTAAGATACCCAGCTTGTGGACTGAGCAGCTAAGGTGATTTCAGCCTCTTCAGAGTATAGACTGCCATTGTTGGACTACCCAGGCTGTATCATGGAGGCCAGTATGGGAAGATCAAGACAGGACATGTGCTTATTGGACTTCATCTGGGGGACCATGGAAGGGAAAGATCCCAGTGTGGAGCACAAGGGCAAAATTTATGGTTGTTTGGGATTGCCAAGGAGGAATCTTCAAACACTTCCTTAAAGAAAACATGACATCTTTTAGCAAAAGAGAGAGAGATAGAGACAGAGAGAGAGAATCCTCCAATTCAGGTGATATGTGTATGTATGTATGTATATATTTATGTATATATATATATATATATATAGATATAGATAGATATAGATATAGAGAGAGAGAGAGAGGGAGAGAGAGAAGCAATACAAGTTAGAGAGAACAATAACAAAAAAAGAACTGGAAAAAAACTCTGGAAAGACTCAGAAAAAAATGCAAAACATGTATGGCAGAGAATAGGTGGGGTGGGGGGCATGGAAAGGGAAGTGACTCCAAATTCGATTGAGAAATGATGTATGGAATAAGTTTAATAACAATAAAATGAATTTTACAAAAAGAAACTCCTGTTCCAAAGGATCTGATGCCCTCTTCTGACCTCCAAGGGCATTTCACAATGTGAGTGCACTTACACACATTGAGGCATAACACTCATACACATAAAATCTAAAAATTAAGGAAATGGCTATAATTGTAAAGTAGGTAATTTATGTAAAAGACACCTCTGCACAATGCAGTTGGTTTCAGTGAGAATAGAAGGCAGTGATGTGGAACATCAAGGTCAGTAAAGAAGAGGAAGATATGCAGCCCTCTTATGCAGAACCTAAAATTCATTTAGGTCATTTGGACTGGAGACAAAGTGAGTACTGTTAAAATTATTTTGTAAATGAAAATTTTTAGGGTGAACATTGAAGAGATAGGAGCTGAAAGCAATGGCAATTTAGGGAACCACACAAGAAAAGAAGTAGAGAAGGGGGCTGAGGAATTTGTTAAGAACTTCAATTCCAGGGAATCCATTGCCCATTTCTGACCTATGCCAACACTGTATGCACACAATATACTGGTGCTGGGGTCCATTAGTGAAAGGTTCACTGCTTGACAAAGTTCCAGTGACCTGACTCATCTGGTTGAAGTCTGCTTTCCAGCTGACCTTGGTTTTTAAAAATTCTATTATATTAATTCTAGTTTTTCTGGCCTGCTTGAATTTCAGCTTTCTAGCAATTAGGATACTTGCTTCTGCCTTAAGTAATGGAACTGACACTTATGCCTTTTCTAGAAAGGAGTCCTTTGTGAGAAATAATGACACTGTGTATACAACTTAAAAGTATGATACAGTAGCAATTAAGAATCCTACAGAAACTGTATCATGCACAGATTACCCAAGTAAAGAAAGGAATTTTGATTTGATGGTCCGATTGAAACTAAAAAGAGGATTGTAGGGCAAAATTGAACTAAGTCCAGTGAGGTCATGGATTCTAGTGATATGACTCAATGATTTAGAGTAGCCCAATAATGGCAGTCTATACTCTGAAGAGGCTGAAATCACCTTAGCTGCTCAGTCCACAAGCTGGGTATCTTAGTAGTCCCCATCTGGCACTGAAGGTTTGGAGGATTCTTTGAGAGACATGAGTCTTCAGTCCATACTGGAGAGTTAAAAAGCTGTGTCTCATGGCTTTGAAGAGTGGCAAAAGCAGTGGCAGCCAAAGAGTAGATGCACTTGGCAGTAAGAATTGAAGACAGGCCAAACAATAGTGCTCTTTTTTCTTTTTGTCTTTTATTAAGATCTCAAGTTTTATATTTGAAGTTCAATTTCCATGGTCTTACTGATTATTTATTTCTGGTTTTACTTTCCTTTTGGATGCTTAAGGCCACACAGTTAGCTCAGATTTACCAAGGTTTTCTTTTTTCTTTTTTTCTTTCTTTTTTTTTAATAATAAGTAATGACTACAAGCATCCTACATGTACATCCTTTAGAAAAATCACCTCAGCAGAAACCGAGGAAAACAATGACCAGAATAAAAACAAGATATGAATCAAAACTACATCAGCCATGAAATGGCTTACAGATTGAGCGAACAAGGAACTAAAGTAAGAAAAATAAAGTTCTCTATTGTTAAAGCTTTAAAGCTCACTTTTTACACTGTCTAGCACCTATGTAACCACAAGGCATGAAGAAGGAAGTCCTCAGAGTTAAAAGTTAATATTAACTTCACGTTGCTGCAAAACTGCTAAATTTCTCAGCTGAGTGGCTGTACTATTATTGTTTTACTGTCTTTGATGTCTCAAGTAGATGGCTGTATCATTATTATTTTACTATTTCTGATGTTAAGAATGATTTCAGGTCTGAATTTTCTGAAAAATATTTACGGGGAAGTTGGGCTGTTTTTTTCATTATTAGCTTAGGGCTTGTATAACCTGTATTAGTCTTAGGATATATAAAAATAAACATTGGGATCTGAGGAGCAGAGATAAGAAAAGAAAATCAGCAGAGTGGCACACCCAAAAGGCCCTCTGCATAGGAGCAGAGAAGATAGATGCTCCTCAGGTCATGAAAAGAAAGAGATTCTTGTGTCTTGTTTGATTGATTTCTTCACCACCTTTGCGACAACCCACTTCAGGACCTAAACCTGCTGAAACTGGACTCCAGCATAATGACATATATGCAGGCAAAACACTTATACACATAAAAATAAATATTTTCTAAAAGATGAATCAGACATGAATTTCCAAGGAATATATTAGGAAGTCATATAGTGTGAAGTGATATATGTGAAGTCATAACAGTGAAATTATAAGGAAACAGAGCACTATAAAGAAAAGGAAACCAAATATAAGTGCAGAGTGAATGCCAGTTAAGGTGGAGGGGAAGGAGAAGAGAGAAAGATTAGAGGATACAGGTGGGAAGGGAAGGAACAGAGGATGGGGGACAGAAGTGAGGAGGGAAAGAAAAGAAACTATAACATCAGGAATACCAGCTTCCTTGTGAAAAAATGTGGAAACTAATGAAGCCAGATCTATGAGGAAAGTTCTAAGAATGTTTTGTTCACTCACATAGAGTTTAAACAATTTCGGGGCTGGAGAGATGGCTCAACAGTTAAAAGCACCAGCTGCTATTGTAGAGGAACCAGGTTCAATTCCCAGCACCCACATGTCTAGGAACAACAACCATCCACAACTCCAGTTCACGCGGAATCCAACACCTTCTTCTGACCTCCTCTCACATTGCACAATATGAGTGCATTTACATACATTCAGGCAATACACTCATTCACATAAAATAAAAATAATAAATAAATATTTACAAAATAATTTCTACTCTGTAAGAAGAAAGCTGAATTTATGATCTAGCAAGTTAAAGAGCTTTAGAGAACTAACCTCACTGACATAGAGCTCTAAAATGCAGTTCCATCTGACACGACTTACCCCTACAGGTCCATAAGGCTTCACTGTTTTGCTCTCCCAGTGTGAAGACATACTATCTCAAATTGGCTCTGCTTTAACAGGCACATCACAATCATAAGAAATGTTTTAGATAGTTGAGAAAACTCAAAACCTTAATCGATGCAATAGAAATTGACATTTATGAATTTTACTTATCGTTAATTATATTGGATATATATGCACCTTAAAACAAACTTTGGGTTATTTATGTATTGTTAGTCGGAAATAGACTCACTTGTTTTACACACGCAATGAAAACTTCATCCTGATTTCCAGTGTCTGGAACTGAAGTGTCCCTAGCATCTTCTCTCTGTAGTTCAAACTTCCTTACCATAACATCACACTTAGATAAAATGTGGAGGGTCATTCGGAGATCAGTCATGGAAAACCATGAAGATCCACAGAGGGGAAATGATCACTAGCAAGGCTCCACTGTGGACCTGAAAAGTTCCTTCTGGCATGAAACCAATACTGTCAGATTCCAGGGTTACGACGCGGCCATCTTCGCTGTATCCTGCCACAGCAAGGATGTGAAGCAAATGGAATTCTTAGACAAAGACAATGAGCATATACATTAGTAAACACTGCATCAAATAGCTAACACCTACAGAAGGCAAACAACCAGTCACTCTCTGGCCCAGAAACATCTTCTAGACAGTCCCAACAGCAATGTTAAATACTGTGAAGTTTCTCTTCCAATCACACAAATCTTGTACCTTTTATCAAAAGAAATACATGTATATACACAATAACAATATGTCACTATTTGTAACAGCCCCAAATTGTAAACTAGCCAGGTGCTGGCAAAAATTGACTAAGCTATGGTATAGTCACACAGTGCAGTGTAATACACTAATGAACATGAAGGGCGTGCAGCCACATACAATCATCTGGCTCTGTCACAAACTATATTAAGCAACAGAATTCTGACACTAGAGTGTATATGACATAACTCCATTCTTCAGCAGAGAATAAGGCATGAGTAGAATTGGCAGTGCTCTGCTTTCTGTTTTAGGTTATACACATAGGTTTAACTTGGGAAATCTCACTAAGTTATCAATTGATAATATTGATGTACAATTTTCTGTGCTTATACTTTTGTTAAACTTTACTTGATTTTTGTGATCAGATCTGTTAATAAAATTCATGGAGTGCCATACCTATGGTGTGTGCATTAATATTATAAAATCTTCTGTAGCTGAGAATTATGCTGTGCACCTGCACAGAGCTTGTCCCTCATCAACCTAACCTGTCCTAGTCAGGCAACCATACAAAGAGCTGAGTTACAGACCTGGGCCAATCACAAGCTGACACGATGACTGCACTAAGTGGAGAGTGGAATGTGGACAGTATATAAACCCTAAACCTTGCCCCCAATAAAGGAGTCCCCGGCAGCTTGCCTTCTGCCTGATTTCACCCAATTCCCAGGGTCTTCGTGTTGTTGACTCTGCGCCTCTCACCCCATTTTGTTCATGGTCAGACAACAGTTCCCCGGCAGGCCCAAGGGACTGAAAATATCTGGCGCCCAAAGTGGTTTTTGACACACACCCTCTCCCGCCCCCCCCCCCCCCCCCCTGCAGGTCACAAAAAGACACCCCCCCCCAAAAAAAAAACCCCAAAAAACTAATAATCAGCCAGCCTGGGGGCCCCCCCCCCCCCGCCCCCAGTGCTGGTGAGGCATCCCATTCCTTGATCAGTGAGTAGGCCCCCTTTTGTGTACTTTGGTTTTTTGGCCCCACAGAGTGAGCACCCAGCCCCGACCCTACACACATATCCCTCTCCTCCTGCCCTCATGGGTAGTATTCCTCCCCATGTTCAGGAGCCTCCAGACCCATGGCCTTAAAGTGAAATCCCAGGACTTGGATTCATTTGGGAGGAGGACATTTGCATTGCCCCTCCTCACCATAATTGTGAGCCTTAAGGCTCCTCGGTGGACAATGTTCTGCCTGAGCATAACTTGGCCTGCCACAAGAACATGGAGGAGAAATTGGCCCTGCCCTGTGTCCCCAACTTTCACCTGGATGAGGAAAGTTCCCCCAATCCCAACCCCCACCCAAACTCCCTTCAGCTGCTCCTGCTAGGGATACTCATTCACCCCCCACCACTGTATCCTTGGAGGGGGGCCCAGAAAGCTCTCTCCCACCAAAGGGACTAGAGACATCTTGTTCAGCTAGCCATGCCTTTTTGGGTAAGAAAGAGCTCAATTCTTTTTTCACTTTGGTTTGGGTTAAACTTGAATTTCTGGCCTGGGGCACTTGGTTAAGAGAAACTGTACACGGTATTGCTCCTTAAGCATGGAGATGGGAAATGCCCCAACTCTCCACTGGTAGAGTGCAAACAGGGGGTTTGCCTCAGTGATTTGGAATCCAGGCAAGGGGTTTAGATTTTTGGTTCCAGGACCAATAGTGCATCAGCTCCATGTGTGCAGCTTTTCCTCTCTTCATGTCTATGTCTTGTGTTTATGGTAACTGTTCTTCCCTGTGTCTAAGCATGCATCTAAGTTTTTGTGTGTGTTTGTAACTCATTCATTATAATTGTCTCAAGTTGGTTCTGTCAAACAAAGTGGCCACTTCAAGTTTCCATCCTTTATGTGCACAGAACTGTTCATTTTTGGTATGCCAGACTAGATACATATGTGCAAACTTTAAAATATGGATATTTAAAACTGCATTTAAAGTCCTAAAATTTGGATACTGTAGACATCTCTAAATTTAAGCACTTCACAACAGGTGGTAATTGTTTATAGAAGTCAGCCTCTGAGTTGACTGTTTAAGGATCCTATTTTTCTAGCTGTCTTTTTGGTTTATGTTTGCTTTCAAAAGGATTGTGTGAGGTGACTCGCTTGCTTTGGAAGTATTTTGCTCTGAATGTTCAGTCTACTTTGTGGTTTATTTGGGGTTTTTGTTGTTTGTTTGTTTGTTTGTTTGTTTGTTTGTTTTGAGACCTCTGTGGGCCAGATTCCCTGAGTGGATGTATCCCTGATTTAACATACTAACTAGCCTTCCTGTCTGGGAATGAATTCTTGGACTGGCTTTTGTTCTGGGTGGGGCAGCTTTGTTGCCTCTTTGGATTGGGTGTGGTGGCACACACCTTTAATCCCAGTCCTTGGGAAGTAGAGGCAGGCAGTCTTTGTGAGCTCAACATCAGCCCATCTGATCTTCTCTGCTGAGTTTCCACCCAGCTGCTACATGGAAAATCTATCTCAAAGAACCAAAGATAAACTGCCTCTTACTAGCTAGTAAAATTTTCATCAGCAATTAGTCAGGAATCCTGGTCTGGCTTGGGAGGAGGTCTTTAGAGCTTGGGGAATTCCTGAGCTCTCTGGAGTGCTCACGTGGCAACATTTCAGTCTTTGCTAGAGACCCATTTTGGGGTCTGGCACCTGGATCAGTTGGGGTGCTGCATGGCTTCCAGGGGTGCATTATAGGCTCTTGCCTCCAAGGGGTGAGGGAGAGCAGCCTAGAACAGCTTTTGGGCTCTGTTATGTTTCTGCAAGAATTTTTTAGCCTGTTTCCCTCCCTCCCTTCTTCCTCATGGGAGGAAAAGAGACCTCTCTGGGTTTGTGTCCTCCTTGCTGATCTGGCTGGCAGTCCCTCCTGTGTGCTGTGTGTTTGTGTTGTGGAAGAGTTGGTCTCAGAGAACTGGGTGAGTCAAACTCATGAAACTGTACTTCGTTCCATGCTTTTAGTCTCCATTTGGGTGAAGGCATTATATAAAATTATTGTGATCACTTTAAGATAATAGAGCAGCCATCTCACCCCAGGCTCCTGAGGTTTTGGATGAGGGTTTGAGTCTTTCTAAAACTATGGAACCTCAGTTCAGCTAATAAGTAAGAACCTATTAGGAGGGTGTAAGTGCCTTAAGCCCTCACACTAAGTGAAATCTTATTCTGACATGCCTAATCAGAAATATAAATATTTTAATGGTGTAACCTGAGTACCCTAAAAAATACATCTTTCCAAACTCTCTCCTAGCACTCTGGAGACCAAGGTATGTGTATTTCTTGATCTGGTTTAGGTGGAGAACTAATAGATACCAGAATGGCCTCGGTCAGCCCTGTTTCTTGCCTCCAGGGGTGGGAGAGGGCAGCCTGTGATAGCTTATGGGCTTTATTGTATTTCCTATCTGTTCCCCCCACCCCCTTCCTCCTCATAGGAAGCAAACATACCTCCCTGGGTTTGAACTGCTGTCCTGCTGGTCTGGCCACTCCTGGAAGTTCCCCAGCCAGGTGTGGTGGGCCACACCTTTAATTTTAGCATCCTTTCAATCCCAGCACAGCCAAGGTTTAAAAGTGGAGTTTATTTGGCCCATCTCATTTTCCATCTCTTATTAAGTTGGAAACCCAGTTAGGGATATATACTGCATTTCTGAAAAAGCTCTAAAGTTTTGGTTTTAAAACTAGTTTGTCATGACATTGTATCTAACCACAGTATTCATTTTCTGAGAGTGCCTCTTAGTATTTCTTCACAACAAAGGGTCAATCTGTTTATGAATGTAGTTATGTCTCATAGTATTAAGAAAGGAAATGAGAAGAAAAAAGTGAGAGAGATGTAGAAATGGAGATATTTTTAGTAAGTATTTATAATGAGAAAGTCTAAGTAATAAAAGTCTGAGGAGGTTTGTTATGATAGGGAAAAGGTGAGACTTTATAAATAAGCTTAATTTTCTAAGGTTCAGTCAACTAATTTAAAAATCAAAATGTATATCTAGTCAAAGTTTGTTTAAGAGTGTTCAGTTTTTGTCCAACCTTTATATGCATATCACATGGCACTTCAAGGTATTGTAAAATGATAAGACACCTGTTTTAAATTAAACTTGTATAAACACTCAAGCTAGTTTACTAGTGGCCTGAATAGGATTGTGAATATACAGAGTTGTTAATTTTCAGTCCACTCCTGGCTTGAACCTGACTCCCTGTTACAAGTTTGGATTAAATGGACACAGACAAATAGTGGGTTACCTATGGCTACTGAAAATGTACTTTATGTTTCTTGCAAGAGTTGCTTTTGATATTTCCTTTGACCTAACCAGATTATTTGGCTCAAAAAGCTAGGTTCTATTTCCTTGAACCACCTGCATGCAGTCCAGGAGGAGACAGTTTGAATGAGCTTGATAATCCTTATCAGTTTATTTCCTGTCTTCTGTTACGTGTTACAATTCCTGTCTTTCTGGGAAAACTATAAATCAGGATAGGGGGTCTGAAAAAGAAAAAGATTGTCTTTAATTCCAGTTCCAGGGGAATCCGATGCCCTCTTCTGACCTCTGCAGAATTGCACAAAATGGGTGCACCAACCTACATACAGACAGTAAACTCATACGCATAAAAAAATAAATTTAAATAAAATAAAATATTATACAGTAATTAGAAGTATTAGACTGGTATAACCTAGCCTTTCTGGATGGATAATGACCATACATAATGTCCATACCAATTCAGCCAAGGGACTTAAGAAAGAACCTTGTTTCTTGCCCTCTGAGGTCAACTAAGTCCCAGGGGACTATTTCTGGGGGCATCTCCTGAAGTGTCCTGCAGTCGTGAGACACCAGTCCTCCTGGGCAGGGAGGTCTTGGAGATCCACTAATGGAACTCTAGCCAGTGTCCAGTCTATAAAGAGGAAAGTCTCTTCATGCTTCAAAAGGAAAGCCTGGTCCTGCACAACATGACTTTGTCCTCCAGTGAATAGAACTGGTAAAAGCCGAGAGGAGCCAGAGGCCACTGCCCCCCTCAGTGGTCCCTGAGGACCAGATCCTCAACTGAACTTCAGAAAACAAAAGTTGGTTAATCTGGGCTAACTGTATGGACTTAAACACCCGAAAGGAAAGTATAAACAAAAGGTAACTAATCATTATATTTCCTTTAAAGTCCAAGAGAGTATACCATCAAACAGTAGATTTTAAGTCATTTAAAAGAATATGAGATCTGTTGTTACCAAATAATAAAGTTTCCTCTTTATTTAAGCAACTACCTAAGGGAAAACTCACACCATGACTATTGAAATTTCCTGGAAAGCAGATCCTGAGTTCAGACACCATGGCCAAATGGACAAAAAGAAAAGTATAGTAATGGATGCTTCAGAACACCTCATTGAGAAATTCTAATGGACTTTTATTATTTTATTTTATTTTATTATATTTTTTTAATTTTATTTATTTCGGTATGTGTATCAATGTACTGTCTGCATGCAGGTCCGTGCACCCGTGTCGTGCAATGCCGCGGAGGTCAGAAGAGGGTCTCGGATTCCCCTGGAACTGGAGTTCTCCTGGAACTGGAGCCCCAGACGGCTCTCGGCCGCCATGTGGGTGCTGGGGACCGAACCCGGGTCCTCTGTAAGAGCGGTCGGCGCTCTTAACTGCTAGGCCATCTCTCCAGCCCCTATTTTATTTCTTTTTTTAATATATATTTTGTACAAGGTTATCAAATCTACACCTGTGTTCCCCACCCTATGCCCCCACTCCACCAGAGCTCGTGTATTCTGCCAAACATGCTTTTCATCTCTTTCTCAGTGTTTCTCAATATTCTCCATGTGGAAGTTGACTGTTTTGAGTAGAAGTTCACTGTTTCAGTCAGTTCTTTGATGCAGTCCTTTCTGTTGTTGTTGTTGTTGTTGTTGTTTCCAATATGCATCGCTCCCAACTGCTTGGACAGAAGCTCAAGGGGCCGTGCACAAGTAATACTTACAACTAAGTAATTGGCACTAGCATCCACAGATGAGGGATACCATTCGTCGTTTGTTTTTCTGGGACTGTGTTACTTCACTCAGCATGATGTCTTCTAGCTCCAGCCATTTTCCTGCAAAGCTCATGATGTCATCTTTCTTTACTGCTGCATAGAACTCCATTTTATAGATGTACCACATTTTCTCTATCCACTTGTCAGTTGAGGGGCATTTGGGTTGGTTCCAGATCATTGCTATTGTGAAGAGAGCTGAAATAAACATGACCATGCATGTATCTCTGTGGTGGGGTGAGTCTTGGGGGTACATGCCTAGGAGTGGTATGGCTGGGTTGGGTGGCAAGTTCATTCCAAGTCTTCCAAGCATTCTCCACGCTGCTTTCCATAGTGGCTGTATGAGTTTACATTCCCACCAGCAGTGGATGAATGTTCCCCTTTCCCCACAACCTCTCCAGCACTTGGTATCATTTATTTTCTTGATACTAGCCAGTCTTATTGGAGTAAGATGATATCTTAAAGTGGTTTTGATTTGCATTTCCTTAATGATTAGTGATGTTGAACACTTCTTAAGGTATTTCTCAGCCATCTCTAATTCCTCACTTGTGAAGTCTCTGTTCAGCTCTTTGCTCCATCTATTGAGTGGGTTATTTGTTTTCCTTCTTCTTTGTTTTTTGAGTAGTTTATATATTCTGGAAATCAATGCTTTGTCAGATGTATCTGCAGTAAGGTTTCCTCCCACTCTGTGGGATTTCTCTTCACTTCTTTGATTATTTCTTTTGATGTATAGAAGCTTTTGAGTTTAATGAGGTCCCATTTGTCAATTGTCAACCTTAATCCTTGCACAGCTGCTGTCTGATTTAGGAAGTCTTTTCCTACGCCTATGTCTTGTAGTCTGCTGCCAACTTTTTCTTCTATCACCTTCAGAATTTGGGGTTTCACATTGAGGTCTTTAATCCATCAGGAGTTCACTTTTGTACAGGGCAAGAGGTAGGGGTTTAATTTCATTCTTCTACAAGTGGTGATCCAGTTTTGCCAACACCACTTGTTGAAGATGCTGTCTTTTCTCCATTGTGGCTTCTTGGCCCCCTTATCAAATATGAGATGGCTGAAATTGTATGTGCTCAAGTTTGGATCTTCGGTTTTGTTCCATTGGTCAACAGGTCTGTTTTTGTGCCAGTACCAGGCTCTTTTTTATGACTATAGCCCTGTAGTATAGTATGAAGTCTGTTGTAGATCTAATGGACTTTTAAATTGGACATTTAATTTACCCTGTTCCTCTCCTGGTTTCCTGACTAGAAAATGTACCTAGCTACTCTAGCTTTCACAGGCACTAGTCAAGTATTTTGTTCTCTCTGTAACTATACTTTGGGGGGGGGGGTCTTTTAGATAGATCCACTGAGCAGGGGTACCCCAGTCACCACCCTCTATGCCCTTTTTCAGCATGGAAGAAGTCAGAGTGGCCAGTGCCCCAATTCCTTCTTGGCAATTGGGGTAACCTCCTCAGAGGGTAATGTGATAAAAGTAGAAGCTAAAAATTGGCTAGGCAGTTTAGGGTCAAGACCTCCCAAAGAGCCAGTTTCTTGCTCATCCGAGAGCTGAGGACTTCCTGGATCTCCCAGTGGACTTCTGGTTGCTCTGACTCGTGGCTCATGCATCCTTAACTCACTTGTCAGATTTATTGACCAGTAGGTAAATTCCATTAAAATGGTGCTAAAGGGGGCTGGAGAGATGGCTCAGTGGTTAAGAGCACCGACTGCTCTTGCAGAGGATCTGGGTTTGATCCCCAGCACCCACATGGTGGCTGAGAGCCGTCTTTAACTCCAGTTCCGGGGGAATCTGATGCCCTCTTCTGACCTCTGTGGCATTGCACAACACAGGTGCCTAAGACCTACATGCAGACAATACATTCATACACATATAAAAATAAATAAAACTTTTTAAAAAAGAATTGTGATTCTTAACTCATAAAAAAAAAAAAATGGTGCTAAGGACCCAATATAACCCCCTCCCCCAGCAGAGATTATTCCATCTTGGAAACACCAACTGTGGTTGACTCTTGTGAACTTCCTTCAAGGATTTGAAGGCCACATAATGAGAGGGACAAATGAGCTGTGACCCCAGGTTTTCCTCATTCTGCATACCAAGTCCTCAATCCAGTAGGGTGACTAGTGAGTATCCACTATTGTGAGACTAGTGTTAGGAGGGGATTGCAGATTCACTACAGCATAATGGGCTTCAAGATATTGTAAGACATCATTCATTGGTCTTTCTCAGTTTCTTTTTTTTTTTTTTTTTTTTTTTTTTGTATTTTTGAGACAGGGTCTCCCTTTAGTCTCAGCTTGGCCTGGAACTCTCTACGTAGACCAGACTGGACTTGAACTCACAGAAATCTGCCTGCCTCTGCCTCCCAAGTGCTAGGATTGAGACATATGCCACCATGCCCAGCCCAAGTTTCTTCACTATAAAAACCAAGATATGATGTGTTCTGCCTACCAACTGGAGTTTTGAAAGTAATGAGTATAATAAGCACATTCTGAAATAAAATGTGTGAAAATACGCTTGAGTCTAAGCAGTTCTATACATCTTTAATCTCCTTTAACAAAGTATTGCCTGAAACTGAGGATATGGTGCATTTGCACCCCCAGTACTCAATTAAGAGGCATATACAAGAGGATCAGAAGTTCAAGGCCATCCTCAATAACATGTCAAGTTTGAGGCTGGCCTTGGCTACATGAGATCCTTTCAATAAAGACAAAGGTAGAGGAAGATGAAGAGGAGGAGGAGAAAGAGGAGGAGGAGGAGGGAGGGAGGGAGGGAGGGAGGGAGGAAAGAAGGAAGGAAGGAAGGAAGGAAGGAAGGAAGGAAGGAAGGAAGGAAGGAAGGAAGGAAGACTAAAGTTGTTTAGTAACTAAACAAAGTAACTATATCTTTGGATATGTCTTCACATGCTCAGTGGACAGTTCTCCCACACTACACATGTAAACTGAGGCCATTTTCCCCTGAGATCTTGTTGCCTGTAAAACAATTATAATCCTTTTCAGGGCCCAAGATTTGACTCACATTCTTTGTGGCATATAAGTTCAGTTCAGCAAACACTTTTATGTGACTGCTATGTGCCAGATCCTGTGTTAGACTTGGAGAAGTGGAAGGAATAATGTTCTTAAAGCTGTGCTTGTATCCTGGAACTTTAAAAATTAAATTTCCTTAGGGAAATTCATGTTGAGAACTTAAGGTTAGCAATGCTGATGGAAAAAAACAGCACCGGTGCTAGTATTTGTTCAACTGTTGGAACTAGACTTTCTTGTCTCACTTGCATGTTCCAATGCATCATTCAAAGATCTGAGCTGACATTCTAGTTAAGCTGAAATCTTATGTTTCTCCTACTATGGCTTGACTATGAAGTGAGGTCTTTAACCATTAAAAAAACATTATAACATCATAACTTGCAAAGGAGAATTAAAAACAAAATGAAAGAAAAGATTAAAAAAAATAATAATCTGACTCCTTTTGAGTTTCTGTTCTTCCTCCAGAAGAAATGGTGAGCAAGCCACGATAGCTGTGGGCTTCCAGTCCCTCAGTTGAAATATATGTAGGAAACCTCTATTACTCAAATAGCTTTATCAATCACACTTCAGAACAAGCCTTGACCAAATCTGATGATGAGGACTGTGTTTCTAAGGACCTCTAACCAGATATGACCTTTGACAGCCTTGAAGGACCCCATAAGTTTGTCTCTCTGCCAAGTCATAGGCCCAGGAAAAGTTAGAACTATTAGTCAGGGTGGTCTGAAAAGAAGAAAGCAGGAGAGTTTGATTCCATCATGGATGCTCTGATAATTTCAGAACTCTTGGCAACGCTAAGCTACAGGGAAGGGGGAACATATGACAACAATTACTGGGCCACCACGGGTAATCATTGGGAAACCACGGACAAAAAGAAAAAGTGCCAGGATACTAAAGAATGGAAAGTATTGCTCCAGTTTTCAGAGGGGGAAGAACGTGCATTTATTGAATTACAGACCAGAATACTTGACAGAAAATCCTGGTTCTTTATTTTCTTATTTATTATCATTTTATTACATGTATATTGCCTGCATGTGTATAAGAACAGCAGTATCATACAATGCCTGTGGAGGTCAGAAGAGGGTGTCAGATTACCCTGGACTGGAGTTATGAGTTGTTAGCCACCATGTGTGAGAAACCCAGGTCCTCTGCAAGAGCAACCAGTGCCCTTAACTGCTGAGTCCCTCAGTAGGTCATTTCTTAAAGGAATATTTGGGTACAGGACAGAAGTGGTGAACAGCTAGGATGGCTGGATCCAAACGTCTCATGGAAGACCTCACTACAAACATCACTATTGCTTGTTTTTATGTTATGTTTTGCTTTGCTTTGCTTTTTACACTATAGCTACATCGATACATGGGGAGATATAGTATCCTTATTAATTGATTAGTAAATAGTTCTTGATACTCTCCTGTACATGGTTGGGAGACAATAGGCTGCTTGTTAGTAATTAGATGTGGAAGAGTGGCAGACGCAGTCATCAGCTGGCATTCTTTCTTCTTGGCTTTTATCTTATCAATATCTTTCTATGATTTTGACAAAAATCAGTAAACTATTACTCCTGACAGACTTTGAGGCAAAACTGCAGATTCCCAACATTTGTCTTTCTATCCCTGAGACATAGTAACCAAAGCTGATGTTTTTAATTGTTGTAAATAAAGCTGTGTGTACTGGACCCAGCACAGCCATTGCTGACTGGTCAAGATCATGGACATAACATTACAGAGAAAGGAAAACTGTCTTAGAGATTGCAAACCTGAAATGTTTTCCCCAAAAATCCCTATATATTGGATGCATGCAAATAGACCTTGTAAAATATGGTCTTTAGAAAAATAAAACACACAAAAAAAGAAAAAGAAAACATTAAATTAAAGAACAAATTTTGAAGTCAGTGCATGCTTATAATCCCAGTTCTCAGAAGACTGAGGCAAGAAGATTTCCAATTCAACCAAAGCTGTAAAAACTGGAATGAGACTCCAATTGCCATACACCAAGGGGGACTGCACACATGAGATCCATTTTCTTCTTTTTTCTACATAACATGCATACTTTTTATTCCATTCTGACCTCCACTCTTTTCTATTTGGTGCAATATTTCTCAGCTTCCTTCAGGAATTGTTTCTCTTCAAAATTCTTAAGGATAAAAGTGCACAATGGATTCCCTGAATGAGCATACTGATCTAGCATTTCTTCTTTGACTACCTGCTCTCTGTACATTATTAGCAGTAACACAAATCTAAATCATATGTGGAGTCTTGTTCAACCATTTTATTCTACATTTAAAATGCATATTTTATTTTCAGTTCTATCAAAATGGGTTATATGTGTAGAGAAATATAGAAATAGATATCTCCTAAGGAACAGATATACAACAATGATCAAAGTAGTTATTTTGGTCAAAGGAATACAGCAAACTTTTTCTATACAAATATTTGCTACTTCTTACCCATTTCCTCATGTCTACAATGGGATTTTTTTCTGGTTTTAGCTTGCATTGGACTTGTGCATACTGTTAACATTGCTGTGAGTTTACATGAGTAACTGATCAGCTGTCTGGGAAACTGTTCCCTCGTGGTCATTCATGGCCTCTGGCTCTTACAATCTTCCATCTCCTCTTCTCCAATGATCTCTGAGCCTTGGGAGGCAGAAGTTTGATATAGGTGTTCCATTCAGGGACAAGCTCTCACCAGCCCCTTGGTCTCTGCACATTGACCAGTTGTGAGTTTTTGTGTTACTCACCATCTGTTGCGTAAAGAAACTTCTATGGTGAGTTAAGAGATCCATTATGCTAAAAAGCAACAACCCACCTAAGGAAATCGTGCCAACAGATGGCTTTTGGGAGAGGCAGAAACAGTCTCCATTAAGCATGGGGACTTTTAGTAGGTTAACTAGGCTCTAGTGGATATACCCACACTGAACGACATTTGGAAACACAAATTATACTCTATACGCCTTATTATATATAACAGAGTACATTAAATTGGATGGGAGCAAATAAAGACAGGTGCAGATGGGGAAGGAATCAAAATACCATCAAAGTATATTGTAGAAAAAATTGCAAAAATTCAATTAACAAAGTAACTAAGATCGTATTTATTTTTAAATTAATATGTGTTACATTATTTAAACATGCTAAAAACTGTAACAAAAGCCAAGTCATCTAAAAATTAATTTTAAAATTCTTATCTACCGATATATTTATTTCAAGTGTTACCTACTTGCCACGGCATGTGTGTGGAGATCAGAGGATAACTTTCATGTGGATCCCAGGGGTTAAATTCAGGTCATCAGGCTTGGTAGAAATCACCTTTTCCTATTGTAGCATCTCGTCAACCCTGAAAGTTAATTTTTTAATCCAATAAATTACTCAGATTCTAGCAATGAATACTTAACCATATGGACAGACATGTAAACAAAGATGATTGCTTTTTTGATTGGAGTTGTTAAAGCCAGCATACAAAGTTCAGGGGTTTCTGATGGCATTTCTCACATGCTTGTTTCTGTAGATCATCTTGGTACTCTTCTCTCCCACCCCCGCAACACTTCCCATGTCCCCCTTGCCTTTCTGAGTAACCCACCTTCAGTTTGCAAGTCACAGATTCGCCTCATGAAACCCTTAAAATCTCACATTTCATGGTCCCATTTCTAGTTTCAGACGTACATATACAAGTACACATACATATATAAGACTATATAAAAATTAAGAGGCCAAGGAGATGGCTCAGTGGTTAAAGATGCTTGCCAGTGGGGCTGGAGGGATGGCCTAGCGGTTAAGAGCATCAAGTGCTCTTGCAGAGGACCCGGGTTCAGTCCCAGCACCCACATGGCAGCTGAGAACCGTCTGTAACTCCAATTCCAGGAGAACTCCAGTTCCAGGGGAATCCGATACCCTCTTCTGACCTCTGCGGCATTGCACGACGCGGGTGCACAGACCTACATGCAGACAGTACATTCATACACATAAAAAAATTAATTAATTAATTTAAAAAAAAGATGCTTGCCACCAAGGCTGCATACCTGATGGATCCAGATGGTTGAAAGAGAGAATTGACTCCTACATTTGTCCTGTGACCTCCATATGAGAGTAGTCACACACACACACACACACACACACACACACATACACACAAACACAAACACACGCATGCATGCATGCATACATGCATGCATGCATACATGCACACATGCATACACACATAACTAAATAAACAATAAATAAACTGAATAAAAATTAAAAGTGAGGATCCATATATGAGAGAAAACATGGTATTTGTCTAAGTTTGGCTTATTTTGACTAACATAAAAATTTTCAGTACCTTCCATTGACCATTTATTCTTTTCCTTTCAGATCTTTGACTGGTCTGCAAGGTTTCTATTGAGAAATCTGCCATATATCTAATGGGCAAACTTTTGGTAACATTATGCTTTTCCTTTGCTGTTTTTAAGAATTTTTTTGACATTTTTATTGTAACATTGCTTGTTGAAAGTCTTTTTGGTTATAACTAGCTGGGTTCCTTAACCTTCTTGTATCTGAATGTCAATATCTGTTTGAATATTTGGCAAGTTTTCCAGTATTTTTTGTAAGTTAGGATTCTAATACTTTTCCCTGCTTTCCTTCTGTAAGTTCCATAGTATAAGTATCTGTTTGCTGGATGGTATCATTTCACAGGCTTTCTATTTTTCTTTATGAAGATGTTACTAGTTTAATTGAAAACAAATGCCTTCATATTCAGGAATTTTTTTCTTCTGTTTATTCTAGTCTGTTATAAAAGTCCATGATTTTATTTTTTTATTTCCTCTGTTAAGTTTCAGTGCTGAGATTTCTAATTGCCTCTTTTATATGATTTCTATTCTGAATTTCTTATTCATGCTCTGAATTTTCTTTCATTTCTTTGTATTCTCTCTCTGTATTCTCTAATAACTCAGAGTTTTCTTGGGAATAACTGTTTTGGATTCTTTATGAGACATCTCAAAGCTTTCTTTCAAACTGATATTTATTTTCTAAAGAATTATAGAGTGCCTTGGAAGGTTTCAGCCTTCCTTTCCTGTGGCTTGCATTCTTATATTGGTGCCTGCATATATAATATAAATTGGCCACTTCTAATTTTATACAGTTGATTTTTCAAGGAATATTTTCTCATTTATATGTAGTATGGGATGTCAGTAGGATAGTGAATTGGCTTTGGTTACAGATAAGCTCAAAATTACAACATTCTTAGGATTTTAGTTGCAATGAATGTCAACAGTGTTGAGTACCTCAATACCTGGATGACAGTGTGCCATGAAAGTAGTTGTAAAACATTGGAGGGAATGTGATCTTTCCAAGTATGTATGCTCAGGCTCCTCGGAGTCTAACACTGATGGCACTAGAGTTTGTGACAGACTCCATCACCTTCTTGGTGGTACAGGATGTGGAAAGATTATCTTCAGGTGCCACAGGGTAAATATTAAGGAGTAAGGCAGAAGCATCTCTGGTCCCACTGCTGTATGATGCTAAGGAGACGGTGCTGGTAAATTTTCATATCCACTTGAGTAGATTAAGAAGTAGCTATCAGCTCTGGGTTGCCCTACCAGGAGTTGCTGACCAGGGATGCTTTAAAAGCCCCCAAAACAAAGGCAATTTGCCTATAACTTTGGGTGCACATAATAAATGGACAATAAGACCCTATTTGTGAAGATATGGTATGATAAGAGCATGAAAAAATAACTAAGCTGGAGATCCTGCACTGCAAATCAACAGATGATCTTCATGGTGTCAGAGAACACTACACAAACCGCTGGAAAGAAAATGTCTCTGAAAAAAAAAAAAAAAAAAGAAAAAAGAAACTGTCTCTAAAGGGTGCTATACTTTTACATCCCAAAGAAGATATAGTTCAGTAGTGGCAGCCTGATAAATGTACACCCAGAAAGAAAAAAAAAAATCCCAATTAGATCTATGGCCCGCTCCCTGGCAGGGTCTGACACACAGCTGACACTGTAGCCTTGGTGCCTCCTAATGTCAGGAGATTGTATTGACCACATTAGAAAGCTATTGACATCCCTTTGTCAAAGAATTATAATGCCCCAACCAAGATATTATCCAAGCATATGTGTCTGTGCCCATAGAGTAATAATCTTCAATATTTATTACTATTTGTGCTTTATTACTAGAATTAAAAGGAGACTGCTAAACAACCCACCAGACCATTGCAAACAGAACATGGACAGTCCCAAGAGTTTGATGTGTCACCTCAGAGAAAAAAATTGGGTCTTCTATCTCTCACTATCTTTCACCTTCCCTCCAAACTCCAGGGACTCTCACAGAAGAGGTTCGCACTTAAGATTTTAGGGCCAAGGAGGGGGGATGAATTGTGAGATCACAGCAAAAAAATGGACTAAATTTTTTTCTTTTTTTCTATCTTTTCTTTTTATTTGATCAACATGTTTGTGTAAGCAAACCTCTTCAGCTGGACTTGGGGATCCTGGGTTGTACAAAAACTGAACTCAGGCCAGGCATGGTAGCACATGCCTGTAATACCAGCACTTTGGAGGCAGAGGCAGATTGCTGTGAGTTAAAAGCCAGCCTGGTCTGCATAGTGAGTTCCAGAAGAGCTGGGGCTACAGGGAGACCCCCATCTCAAAAAGACCAAAAAAAAACTGAACTCAGAAGTTAACTAACTGTATTTATATGGACACTCCTTATGTTTATTGCCTATGTGTACTTACTGGTCAAATAAAAATAAATTACAGCTAAAAAAGAAGTGGCTATAATGGTTGGAGAGATAGCTCAGCTGTTAAAAGCTAAGGTAACAATCACAACTAGCTGGCAAAGCACAAAGCTAGATTTATCTAGGATGGCATTCTTCCTAGTTTCATTCTTGTTGCTATATAAAACCAAAAAGCAGCTTAGGAGAGGAAAGATTTATTTTGCTTACAATTCCAAATTAAAGTTCATTATTTCAAAGAAGCCATGGCAAAAACTGGAGCTGTTAGTCACATCACATCCATAGTCAAGAGCGGAGAGAAGTCCTTGCTTCCTCTCATCTAGCCTCTTCCTGTCTTATATAGTTCAGGATCCCCTGCTTAGGAAATGCTGCCAAGAAGAGCTAGGTCTTCCTACATTGATTAACAATCAAGACAATTCCCTAAACCACATGCCCATAGGCCAACCTGACCTAAACAGTTCCTCCATGGAGGCTCTGTTCTCAGGAGATTCCAGGTTGTGTCAAGTTGACAGTTAAACTAATCAGTACAACATTTCTATACACAACAAGATCATGAAGGCTCTCACCTCACTAGTGCAACAATCCTTTGGTAGATTAATAATATGATGATATTATTGGGAGATGTATGTAGAGTCAGAACGTATGACTTCAGTAACCATTGGTCCTGACCCTACAGAATGCTGAGAGCTTGTTCTCTGCCCTGTGAGGTGTACTTTAAACCAAGGATGCTGGCAACATCACTGGTATGGATGCTAGTCCCAACAGAAGATGGCATCTAGCCATGGCTATTGTAGCAGGTAGGGCTCTGATCATAAAGCTGAAAGGAGTTTCTTTCTTTCTTTTCTTTTTTCTTTTTCTTGTTTTTTTTTTTTTTTTTTTTTTTTTGGTATTTTCAAGACGGGTCTCCCGTGAGCCCCAACTGTCCCTGGAACTCGACTCTGTAGACCCGGCTTGGCCCTTGAACGCCAACGAGATCCCTGCTGTCTGCCTCCCGAGAGCTAGATTAAAGTGTCGCACCACCGCGCCCGACTCTTTCTTGTTTTTTGAGCAGGCCAGTGCATCTAAGACCTGCCAATGTGTCATATAAGATTTCCAGCCTATCAGGACTGTAAACTTTCCAGCAATTGGGACTGTCATACTGCTGCTGTTTGGGGGTTGGTGACATTTTAGCACTTAAGGTTTCACAGCAAGATGGAGTCCAACTCTCCCATCCATACTCCGCCAACCAGTAGGCCAGGATAAATTTTGCATCTTGCTTTGTTTCCTCTCCTTAGTCTGCCTTTCCAGCCTCCCATGCTGTATTAGTCGGGGTTCTCTAAAGAAACAGAAGTAACAGGACGAATATATAGCTATATACAATTTATTGATTTGCTCACGTGACAGAGTTCAAGGAGTCCAACAGTAGCTGCACCACATGGGAAGGCCGAGAGAATCCAGGGAACTGCTCAGTCCGCAAGGCTGGATGTCTCAGTAGTCCCAATCTAGTGCTGAAGGCCCGAATGGATTCCAGGAGATCTGCCGGTCTCAGTACATGCTGGGATCCGAAAGGTTGATCACAGCAGCAAGACAAACTCACCAGATGAGAGAGACAAGCCACAGGAGAAAAGGGACCAGCTCCTTCTGCCGTGGCAGAAGGTAACGCCCACATTTGGGGTGGGCCATCCGGGTTGAGGTGGTCCAATCCAAACATCCCTTTTCTCTTATTTGTTCCTTAGTCCAGTCAAGTTGACACACAGGATTAACCATCACACATGCCTTTCAAGGATTCTGTCACACCCTTGTTATTTCCAGAGTTCTCTCTGTTGCTGTCCTCAAAACAGTTTTTTTCCTTGTTTGCATGGTTCTTCTTCCTCTTTAAACTTTTTCTCCCCAAACATTTTATTAATTAAACTTGATCTCTGACAATCTCAGGTATGTACATAACGCACAGTGTCATTCTTACCTCCCACCCTCTTTTGTGGTGCAGTTAAGCCCAGGAGTGCTCAGTTCAGCCATCTTGAGTCAGAGTCCACTTTGTTTTCTTTTAAAGACCTTAAGAACAGCATGACCTTTAGGCCTCACAAAATCTAGGCCATACGATAAGTAAAGTAAACTAATGGGATACAACTAAAAACTGCAGCTAGAGAAACGAATGTATAGGCTAAAAATGAAAGAAAGCAGAATTTCAAAGACTCTGTTGCTGGATCAGGTTCAATAATAATAACACTTGGATCTTATGAAGATCTTTCTATATGCCAAGTGAGCTTGATCTACATCACTGTTTAATCAAGATAATACTGGGAAAATTCACTGTACATATGTTTCAAGAAGACATTACATCTTAATTTTTGTCCCTCTCACTAAAGCCATTCTGAAAATGTTAACCTCACATTTGCTGTGTTCACAACACCCTTCCAGGTTATTCTGTGACTCTCTTAGTTTTTTATAGCCAGTATATTTTCAGCTCTTCGTGTTTTTTAAGAATATTTTGAAGTAACTTGTTTAAGCTTTTTGTAGTTCTTATTAGAAAGACAATTGGCCCAATTAACCCAGCTTGTAGCTGCTGGGAAACTGGCAGTCCTAATTCACTTCTTAAAATATTTCAAGGCAACATAAAAAGTAACACTGCTGAAGAGTAACTTAGTGATGCTGTAGAAATGGATAATTGGATCACTGCCTAGAAATGGATAATTGGATCACTGCCTAGAAATGGATAATTGGAACACTGCCTAGAAATGGATAATTGGATCACTGCCTAGAAATGGATAATTGGATCACTGCCTAGAAATGGATGTTAGTAAAAGCATGGCTTGCTGGTGTTTAGCTGAAAACATGAGGTAGGTGTGGCAAAAGCCAGGGGACATTTTGACCATTTGTTTGTTTTTTGCTATAGTAGAACTGAGACCCTAAGAATACCAAACCTAAACATTAGTTCCAAAGTGACCAAAACATAAGCATTTCTCTCTGCTTTTTCTGTCCACTTTCCCCAATACTTGAACCCATGGCCTTGTCAAATTCCTGAAGCATTCAAGATTTGAGCTCTAAAAAGTTTGTATTTTAAATTTGTTTTGACTGTTGCTATGAGAAACCTGTTAGCCAGGTCATCAATTCTGCATGCTCACACAGTAAAGAAACTGAAAGAACTTGTTGTTTGACACGTTGTAGATAAGAAACAGCTTACCAAACATTTGGCTTCCCAGAGACTTGGCTACGGGGAGTCAAGCTTCAAGTAAGCACTTGCACAATGCCAAGAGTCACCATACCAGTGATGTGGCTGAACCCACAGGGGTGGAAAAGAGGACCCTTCCAGTAATTCCTCACATTCACAGCAGTTTTTAGATCTGAAAAGAGTAGCTCATCCAATCTGAGATTCCTAGATTTAAATTAGAGAATAAAGAGAAACAAATTGAGAAATAAATGAGCTGTTATGACTTCATTGTGTAACTTTACTGGAAGACCAAAGACTGTATCTGATGACTTTTCCTAAACACAATGTCATAGTTGTATAAATAGTACATTTGAAAGGTCAAGGATGTATGTCTGTAAATCTTTATTTCTAAGATGGCTTACTTTGTTATTTTACTCAATGGTCCTATGTAGACTTGCTTATTTACTTCTGAGATGCCAATGTACTGATTATATTGTGTTTGTGCACATAGTACATAATATGTACTAGGGGAAAATATGTCTGGAAGTGAAGTGGTCACTCCCAGCACTGGTGATCAATCTCCCAGGAGGCATTCTAAGGACTTTATTATTTTCCTTGTGTTTTCTATTTAGCTTTGGCTTAAGCTTCCCCGTCTTCTGCATTTCTGCCATGAAGGCTGGGATTTCGGTTCTAGCTTGTTCATGGGCTAGAACAAGTCATTACCTTCTCCTGCATTTGCCATACAGCTTCTCAGAAGCTCTGCTTCTCATCTGTAAACTAGATCATCATCATGGTCATAAAGTCCAAGATGAAAGGTAGAAATGTTGAGAATCATTCACTTAGTGCAATGAAATCAAGCATAGCATATGACTTATGTTGAGCAGTGAAGCATGACCAAAAGTGCCTCGACAGAACCTCTAAGAAGGAACGTCAGATCTGCTGTGGCATCTTTTTAACTGCTGTCACAAGTCTGGTAGCTTTTAGAACCTGCACACTGTGGCTGGGCCCCATAGTAAAGATGACATGGATTGTGCCTGAAATACGTAATACACAAATTTTATCCGAGAGAAATAATTATTTGCAGCCACTAATCTTTGGATGTATTTATTTTTGGTGTTTTATGAATCTTGATTCCATTTATAAGTGGAATGATGATCTAGTTTGTGATTTTGTGAGGAGTGGAAGATTTATTTAAGAAAAGAGGTTGATATTTGCAAGCTGTTATATCTAGCAGTCATCATTCCTTAATTCTGAAGCGTATATTATACAGGCAGGTTTATATGAACTTTCTAAGTTCTGGGGTGAATTTCTTCCTAACAAATTTAAGTTATCCATTTGAAAACTTGACAGCAAAAAAAGTTCTTCATATATCAAAAAGATGATAGAAATCACAATGTTCTATTCCTCGAGCATTAATAACTGTGTATCAGTCTGTTTTACTTCCTGGGACACATGAATACAGAGAAAAATCCAGTCTCTTTTCTTTTTAAAAAATTATTTATTAATTTTTGATCTTATGTGTATGAGTGTACTGCCTGCATATATGTAAGTGCACCTGTGTCATGCACTGTCCATGGAAGTCAAAAAGTCGGATCCCATAGAACTGGAGTTACAGATAACTGTTAGCCACCAAGTAGGTGCTGAAACTTGAACCCACGTCCTCTGCAAAAATAGACAGTGTTCTTAACTTCTGAGCCATCTCTCCACCCACCAGTCTCTTTTCCTAAAGGAGTGATAATTGAGTGGATTTGTTAACAGTTGGTGATTTAAAGCTTTACCTGAGAAATGATCTAGTAATCAGGATTATAATTTTTTTTGATTTTAGTCAAGTTATCTTTATTTCCAGAAAGGTAATCCTGAATATCAAGACTCTACTCCTATACAGTTATTTCTGCTTCAATGAATAAATTGGTAATTACTATCAATATTGACATTAAATAGTCATGCTATTCTAAGTTCATTTAAAAAAAATAGCTGTCTAGCTCAGCCATCACATCCTATTTGCCCTCTAAATTTCCTTCATGGGGGTTTAAAAATTAGTTTTAGTCCAACTCAAACCTACAGACACCAAGGTTCTTGCCAGCAGATTGTGAGTTGATTATATTAACTACTTTATAAACATGGCAGTAGACAGTGACCAAGTCCTTAAACGGACACTTCTTCACCTCTAAGTTTTGTGCCTTACATTTTGATTTTCCTTTCCCAGGTATATTTTAAAATACAGCTCCATCCCCTCATAAGCTGCAATTCTGGATCAAATGTGTCACTTGAATCCACTGTATGATCATACCCACCCAGGTGAGAAACGCAGGGGTAGGGGGGTCCATTGATATGATTGATGAGAGAACACGGAAACAGCATCCATGGAAAGAGATTGAAGACTACTAACTAAAATAGAAGTACTAATCAGATACCAACTATGAACACAACTCTCGTTCAGAGAGTGCCACAGGTATGAAAGTCACAATTCTTATCCTTCTAAGAACTCAGTAAACTGCTGTCTGAGAAGAATTTTGTGGTAATTTGCAATTGCTGTCTACTGAGAGTTGGGCAGGAGAAGTAAAATCAGTTCTGTTTATTCATGGAAAGATTTAATTCATAGTGCCAGATTTTTTTCTATCACACAAGACAAAGCACCCAGTTCCCTGCCTGTATCAAAGGACATCACTTAAAGTGTTCTAAATGTATGCTTTTGATCAAATACTTGTCTATCTATTAGCAAAAGATCTACTGCACCATAGGCAAGCTTTTTACAGTTCAGTAAAATAAAGGACCTGTTGGGGAAGGTCTGATGGGAAAACCGTTGAAAATTGGATTGGTAGGTTATTTGTGATTCTCAATAATTTCTTCCCTTTAATGTTGCCATGGATATATAGAATTGGTATTACCAACCAAATGCCAAAATTCCAAACTGGATGCTTTGTTATGAATTAAGTCATGAGCATTTATTAATGGTTCCAGTAAATTATAGTCATAGCCATAATAGAACTGGTTATAAAGTTCCTTGTTTAGGTTTCACATAAGCACATCTGTACTGTCTTCATTTTATAGCTTACTTTCTGGGTTATCTGAGAATATAGTAAGGATTTGGTATCTTAAACAGCACAAAAAGGTTTCCATTCTGATCACAATTTCTAAATTGCAGAGAAAGCAACTACAACTAAAATTTCACGGTGTATCTCTGGGGAGGGAGTGGAGCTTGAATTTGCAGCAATGCTGCCTCAGCCTCCCGTGTGCTGGAATTTCCCAATTTAAGCCTTTCTTTAAATTGACAGAGGGCCTAAGCAAATGCATGGTGCAACGTGGTGGGGATGGCCGGGTGGTGGAAGAAAACAAGAAGCCCATGCCCAGGGCCCCCTCGCAGACCTGCTTCGTGACGTCCTTCAGGTGGTGTCCCAAGAAGCAGGTCTTGGACCTTCAGGAGGAGGGACTGTGGCCAGAGCTACTGGAACGCAGTAGGGTAGAGATTGCTATCTCAGACTGGTGGGGAGCGCGACACGACTGCGGCTGCAGATACCGACTCATCATCAGACGTCTGGATGCCAACCAGACAATCCTTGATGAATTCTTGGTTATGTCTGACCCGATTCTGGGCTGGGCACTATGGGGCCCGTGTTACCAACTCCAGTGTGATGGTGCAAGTCTGTCAGTCCTAGTAAGAGGCCACCATTTTGCCAAGATACCCTGACTGTGCCTTCCAGGAGCTAGGGCTGTTGACTGTCGGGAGCCCTGCCCCAGTGCCTCGCTGACCCATGCAACTCTAGGATTCAGTGAATAATCCTGCTTGGCCTTGTTGACAGATTCTGGAAACCCCTGGCATGGTCCATCAGATCTACCTACTGTTGCTGCTTTAGGGGCGGGTGTACGCATGGGGGCATGCTGGTCTCGCAGAGGTCCCCTCCCCATGAGCTGCCTCTGATTCCTCTCAATCCCTCTCTGCCCTGTCCCGCATGTTGGCCTTGTTTTATTTTTTGAGACAGGGTCTCTCTCGTGTACCCCAGGCTGGATGGTATAACTCTGGAAGTATCTAAGGATGACCTTGAACCTCTGATCTTCCTGCTTGAGTTACAGGCGTGCACTGCCAACACCTTGTTTAATGCAGTGCTGGGGATCGAACCCAGAGCCTCTTGCATGCTAGGCAAACACTCAACAGAGCGACACTCCCCCAGCCCGACATGTCTCTAGTCACCTCCTGTTTCTGCTTCTGGGAACTTTCCTTGGCACTTCAGTGAAGCCCCCTACTCACGTCTGAACTTAGAACTTAGGGCTAGCATTTCCAACTACCTTAACCTTCACCTCCTTCACCTCCATGACTACAACCAAGTCTCAGCTCTGAAGGTCAACTAGGATATATCTGCACACAGATTTTCTCTGAAAAAATGACATAGTACCTTAGCTGAGGCCTGATCCTCAAATCCTCTGTCATGGTGGAATATTAAGTTATTTTTCATTTTCACATTTCTTTCAAACAATGAGATAATAATATGGCAGCAAGATCTGTCAATTGCATTATAATAAATTTATTATTTTGCTGTAAGTTTAAAAAAAGAAAACAAAAAAGAAAGCAGCTACAGAATGATACAGATCCTGCCTGTAATACCCAGAGAATACAGTTTGCTTTTGGTAAAACATTGGGAACATTTATGTAAGTCTTATGGTCCTAAATTGTGCTGAAATGCACAAACATGCTTTCCTTTTTCCAAGAAAACTTCAGGACATGTGTAGGTGTGTTCATTCTCCTTGATGGCGTGAGCAGTCAAACCACAACTAGGAGCATGCTCATCCTGTCCTGCATTTACAGACGAGACACTCAACTGATTCTGTCTCTCTAGGAGTCCTGTACTGAATTATTAAAAATCCAAATGAAGGCCTTCCCAGGAGGCTGCCAAAGGACATGGAGAATATTTTATTCTAAAATATGGTTTTAATTTTACAGCACTGACTTAACGAAAACACAAATTGCTAGACAAACCATACTGGTTAGCTCGTTTGCCAGAAAATCATGGCAATGTATGTTATAGAGACAAAGTAGAATTTAATATCATCAAGGAGCAAAAGACTGGAAAAAGAAGCTGGGGTTTTTTGGCAGAATCATTAAAATGTAAATTTTTTGATAATTTCAATATTATATCTTATGGATAGGATCAAATGCAATTAGTATCAATTCTGTTTATTAACTAAATAAAATAATTATAAATTTGAATCATTTATTTATATGATTTACTCATAAAACTAACTCAGATTTCTTATACACAATAAAACTATCATCACTAAATGATGCAAAGAGGAAAAAATTTTGATTTTTTCGCTTACTTGGGATTAGACTTTAAGAACAATTTTAATGCAATTACTTTTTTGATAGGAGTGCAGCCATTCTAATTCAAGCTGTCTTGGGTTTTTGCACTCACATCAGCCCCTTTATAGCTCAATAGAAAATTCTAGTTAATTTTAGATGTTAAAGAATCATTATTTCTTCCTCTATTTTTTTAATTCTAAAATACTATGTTTTTATTGAAACTTTTGCTTTTTTCCTATGAATGTTCAGAAACATTAGATATAACTTGGGCAAAAACTAGAATATAAATTCTAGTTTCTGCTTATTTTCTTATGAGGCTGCCCTTAATTGTACTATCATTTTTACTAGGCCACAAGTTATCACCAAAACATAGTTAAACAGCTTCAGTGTCCCGCGCGCTGTAGTCTCGCCGGCAAGAACTTCACGGGGACAACAGGATTCTTCTGTGGTAATATTTATTGTGCACAGCTCTTTTGTGAGAAGGACCCCGAAATGGGGCAGAAGCACCGTTTATATAGCAGTCCAGAGGGTTCGGGTATGCTCTGGATTGGTGCACCGTCCGATGCCTCATTAGCATGCCCAAGGCGCGGGCCCAGAGAATGCGGGCTCGGGAGCGCAGTTTGCCCAATGCAAAGGCAACGGCGGGAAACGGCTTGTAGTTGTTCTAGCAACTCAGAAAGTCAGCGCCACCTTAGGGCGTGGTAGAGCACACATTGTGTGGTAGGCTGCCAACACTTCAGCATAAGTCTCTGGGTGTTTTTGATATTTATAAGATTGTACTATGGAATTTGTATGATATAGAATGGTTATTATGGTGAAGGAAATTAGCATATGTATCATGTCATAACTTACATTTTTACATTCTTTTTTATTAATTCCTTGATAGTTTCATACAATGTATTTTGATCTTATCTCCTCGCAACTCCTCCTAGATGCACTCCTACTTACCCACCCACCTTCATGATCTTTTTTTAAATATTGAGTCCAATCTGTGTTTCCCAAATACTCTTGAAAGTAGTATCATTCCTGGAGCATGGGCCACCTGACGGGGGTCCCACACCTTTAAAGAAAACTGACTTCCTCTCCCAGCACCTATCATATGCCAACAGCTCCTTGGTTAGCAGTGGAACTTCATGCTTGACCCTTTCCATGCTGAAGTTTTTTTATAGCTTGAGTGTAAGCAGGTCTTGTGTATGGTATGAGTCCATCCATATGTACATGTCCTGCTGTCTGGAAAATACTGTTTCCTTGTAGTCACCCACCACTGATTGGACTTAAGGCCCACTATACCTGTTGGAACCCCTACCTGCCACTATTATTAGGGCCAAGAACCTATGCCCTGATAGGTCATGGGCCCTAGAGAAGAACCTGCCATAAATATTCTATTAAAGGGACATAGTAGTAAAATGACTCTGAAGGACTTATTGCTATACCCACAGATTAGTGTGCCTCCCAACCCTCCATGAAAGAAGCTTTCTTGGGGTAAAAAATAGTTATCACAGAGAACCACAACTGGTTAACATGCAGATAATAAGAGACTATGGAGTATTCGGCCCTAAATGGGACATCTCTCTAGCCACTCTAGTAATATACATGCTCCCCACAGCTCCATCCCCTTGCGAGTCCCCCAAACTACCCAGCTTGACAACCAACTTAGAGACCACAAACAAGTATACTAAAAACTCATATCAAAGGACACAACCAGCAATGCAACCACTATGGAAATCAGTGTAGAGCTTTCTCAAAAGGACCAAACTATTCCACTGGTAGGCATATACCCAAAGGACTCTTGATCCCACCACAAAAATACTTCCTCATTTTGTTCATTGCTATTTTATTCATACTAGCTAAGAAATGGAATTATCCTTAATGTTTATCAGCTGATAAGAGGAAAGAACTCCCATGCTCATGGATTGGAAAAATTAATATAGTAAAAATGTCCTTTGTTACCCAAATTGATAAAAGATTCAACACAATCCCAATCAAAATCCCCATGAGCTTCATCACAGACTTGGAAAAAATAATCCTTATGGGTAATACCCAGGAGTGGTATGACTGGTTCAGGTGGTAGGCTCATTTTGAGACTTTTAAGGGTTCTCCACGCTGCTTTCCATAGTGGTTGTACGAGTTTACATTCCCACCAGCAGTGGGTGAGTGTTCCCCTTTCCCCACAACCTCTCCATCATTTGGTGTCTTTTGTTTTCTTGATCTTAGCCAGTCTTATCAGAGAGAGATGATATCTGAGAGTGGTTTTAATTTGCATTTCCTTGATGGCAGACTGCATGATCTGTGATTGGGTGAGGGAAAGGAAAGGGGAGTATGTCTAAATTGGAACTGAGATGTCTGAAATATACAAAACATCAGTAAAAGCATTTTTTAAAATCCTTAAATTCATATGGAAAAACAAAAGACCCTAAATCCTGAGTGCAATTCAGAGGGTATTGATCTACCAGACTTCAAGCTATATTACAGGGCCATAGTCATAAAGACAGCCTGGTATTGGCACAAAAACAGACCCATTGACCAATGGAACAAAATCGAAGATCCAAACTTGAGCTGGTACATTTTCAGCCGCCTCATATTTGACAAAGTGGAAAAAAAAAAACCTCAATGGAGGAAGGATAGTATCTTCAGCAAATGGCACCGACGAAAATGGATCATCATTTGTAGAAGAACAAAATTAGACCCCTACCTCTTGTCTAAAATATTCATCTGGTGGTCCTTTAAACATGCATGGCCACAATCTATGAGATATGAGATATTCTGTCTCCCTTGACCAACCTCACAGCTCTGGGATGCTGCAAGTCTCGGAATTGTCCCCTGCTAGGAGGCTGACTGTTCCTAGGCTGAGCTCTGGCAAGGAGGGGGAGGGACGGTGGAGAGAAACAGAAAATGGACTCAAAGAGAGGCCAGGAGGAAATACTCCACTTTAATGTTGTAACTCAAGGCTTTTATACAAACATTTGCATGGGCTGGGACACAGACACACAATTGGGGATTGGGAAGGTAGTTGGGACAAGGGAACCCCAGGCTACATTCTAGATCAAAGCTTTTTCCCAAGGGATCAAAGACAGCCCAGGCTTCACAGGTCTGTGAGCATAACAGCAGGGGTCGAGGCTTGGGGGTGTTTACTGAGTCTTTTTAAGTGCTTCTGCCAAAAGAATGCCTATATCTCCCCATTTTTACTTATTTAAAAAGAAGCTCAGCTGTTATAAACCGTTAATATCATCTATTGTGGATACTCTGGATTAGTGGGGCCCAACGCAGATCCCACTGGGACAAAGAAACCTGGGTGAAAATTAGTTTGTTTGTTGTTGTTTTTAAATTTTATTTATTTCTTTTATGTGTATGAATGTACTGTGTGCAAGCAGGTCTGCGTACCTGTGACTTGCAATGCCGTGGAAGTCAGAAGAGAGCGTCGGATTCCCCTGGAACTGGAGTCAAAGGCAGTTCTCAGCCACCACGTGGGTGCTGTGAATTGAACCTGGGTCCTCTGCAAGAGCAGTCAGTGCTCTTAACCACTAGGCCATGTCCTCAGCCCAAGAATTAATTTTAACAAAAAGGATTATCCTACAGCCAGGCATGGTGGCGCACACCTTTAATCCTAGCACTTGGGAGGCAGAGGCAAGTGGATCTTAGAGAGTTCAAGGGCAGCCTGGTCTACAGAGTGAATTCCAGGACAGCTGGGGCTATAGGGAGACCCTGTCTCAAAAAGACCGAAAAAAAAAAAAAGAACAAAAAAGCTTTTGCCCTTGCAGCCATCAACTCCAGATGGACCAAAGACCTCAACGTGAAACCCCAAACTCTGAAGGTGATAGAAGAGAAGCTTGGCAGCAGACTACAAGACAGAGTGGGAGGAAACCTTCACTGCAGATACATCTGACAAAGCATTGATTTCCAGAATATATAAACTACTCAAAAAACAAAGAAGAAGGAAAACAAATGACCCACTCAATAGATGGAGCAAAGAGCTGAACAGAGACTTCACAAGTGAGGAATTAGAGATGGCTGAGAAATACCTTAAGAAGTGTTCAACATCACTAATCATTAAGGAAATGCAAATCAAAACCACTTTAAGATATCATCTTACTCCAATAAGACTGGCTAGGATCAAGAAAACAAATGATACCAAGTGCTGGAGAGGTTGTGGGGAAAGGGGAACACTCATCCACTGCTGGTGGGAATGTAAACTCGTACAGCCACTATGGAAAGCAGTGTGGAGAACCCTTGGAAGACTTGGAATGAACTTGCCACCCGACCCAGCCATACCACTCCTGGGCATGTACCCTCAAGACTTACGCCACCACAGAGATACATGCACGGCCATGTTTATTTCAGCTCTCTTCACAATAGCAAAGAGCTGGAACCAACCTAAATGCCCCTCAACTGACGAGTGGATAGAGAAAATGTGGTACATCTACACAATGGAGTTCTATGCAGCAGTAAAGAAAGACGACATCACGAGCTTTGCAGGAAAATGGCTGGAGCTAGAGGACATCATGCTGAGTGAAGTAACACAGTCCCAGAAAAACAAACGACGAATGGTATCCCTCATCTGTGGATGCTAGTGCCAATTACCCAGTTGTAAGTATTTCTTGTGTAGGGCCCCCTGAGCTTTTGTCCAAAGCAGTTGGGCGTAATGCATATTGGAAACAACAACAACAACAACAACAACAACAACAACAACAACAGAAAAGACTGCATCAAAGAACTGACTGAAACAGTGAACCTCTGCTCAAAACAGTCAACTTCCTCATGGAGAATATTGAGAAAGACTAAGAGATGAAAAGCATGTTTGGCAGAATGCATGAGCTCTGGCGGGGTGGGGGAATGGGCGGGAACACGGGTCTAGATTTGTTAAAAAAATAAAAATAAATTTATGTAAAAAAATAAAGATCAGGAAAAGACAAAAAAAATAAATAAAAAGTGGTAGAATTGTAAAAAAATAATAAATAAATAAATAAATAATAAAAAAAGAAAATCTCCATACAAAGCTGTCTTGTTGAAATATAATGGTATGAAATTAATTTTAGAATAGATTAGAATCCTTAATTGATTACTTGACTTTGAAATGCCTAGGACTTATTAACTTATTAATTTTGCACAGTTTTAAAGATGCTTTTGGGTACCCATTTATCAGATTTAGAAAAGCATGCTTGAGATGGAATTTAACTTAACATATTTTGAATGGCCAAATCAAAATATTTTCTCGAGATGAAAATTGATATGCAAAGAATAGTACAATTATCTCAATTTTGAGCAAGTATCATGAGAAAAAAAAGCACAATAAAATTTAAAGTTACATTTTCTCTGTGTATCTTTTGGAAAACCTGTTTTTTGTTTTTTGTTTTTTTCTGTTTTTGTTTTTGTTTTTTTTTTTTGGTCTTTTTGAGACAGTATCTCCCTGTAGTCCCAGCTGTCCTGGAATTCACTCTGTAAACCAGGCTGGCCTTGAACTCACAAAGATCCACCTACCTCTGCCTCCCAAGTGCTAGGATTAAAGGCATGCACCACCATGCCCAGCAAGAAACCTGTTTTAAAAAGACCTGGAATGCATTCTGGGGAATGTAGTTTGCTGGCCTGGAAGGAAAGAAAATTAACATGGCTGGGACAGGAAATTAACATGGCCACCACAGTCCCAAGGAATTCTGGGAATTGTAATTTTGCGCACTTGAACTGCACACACAGCATCTTTCTTTCGTGAAAAATGATTTTGGTTACAATTTTTGCAGCTCCAAGTTTGGGCTACATTAACAGAAAACTCCTGCAAATGAAGGTCTTGGTTATCCCTGATCTGGCACAGTTTTTTTTTTTTTTTTTTTTTTTTTTTTTTTTTTTTTGTGCAGAGGCAGATAGAGAGATAGAAGTGGCTGAAGGAAAAGCTGCTTCTGGCCCTTTAAAAGAAAGCTGCTAGTAGTAAAGGGGGTCAGAGGTGTCTGCTTGGATGTTTTGTCTAACTTGTTGCCTTACTGCAGGGTCTGGAGGCAACTGGGAGGGGAGGGACTGTGATTTAATTTTGTTAGTTTCCCTTCCTTGTGTGGCCTGGTGGGAGAGGCCTAAACATTTTTTCACCTTGGCTGAGAGATGCCAGCCCACCTTCTTGCTGCCTAGCCTTCTGAGCCATAGGAGTCCAAGGTCTTAGCCTGTGGGTCTTTTTGGTGTGCCTGTTTGTTTCCCATGGTAAAAAAAATGCAGGGAATGCTAATGGTTAGAGAAATGTTTAGTAGCAGAGAGTTTGATAGCTCCACAGATGGAACAGCTTCTCATCTGTGGGAACTGAAGTTATTTAGAAGACAGATCAAAGACTTATCCCATGCAAAAAAGAGATTTTCCACAGGGATGGGCCAACAGCCTGGCCGTTTAGAAGAGAAATGCAGAAAGACAGATTAAAAAGACTAACCTCACATGAAAGAGAAATTTTCACAGAGATAGACCAATAGCCTGGCCACTACCCTGAATCTTACTTTGGGGGGGGGGGTTTACTTCCTTACTTCCTTAAGGACGAACCCTCTGAGATTTTCCCCTCTCGTGGGGGGAAAGAGAGCTGAGAGAGACAGCCTGAGAAAATACCTTTTGTTTTTCTATCTGCTTCTGCTTCCTGTGGAAAGTTGAGCCCCACATCTTGGCACCATTTGTCATCTACAATATTCATCTGGTGGTCCTTTAAACATGCATGGCCACAATCCACAAGATATTCTTCCTCCCTGGACCAAGCTTGCAGCTCTGGAAAGCTGCAAGCCTTGGAATTGTCCCCTGCCAGCAGGCTAATAGTTCCTAGGCTGAATTCTGGCAAGGAGGGGGAGGGACGGTGGAAGTAACCTGGAGAGAAATGGAAAACGGACTCAAAGAGAGGCCAGGAGGAAAGACTCCACTTTAATGTGTAACTCAAGGCTTTTATACAAACCCTTGCATGGGCTGGGATACACACACACAATTAGGGACTGGGGCAGGCAGTTGGGACAAAGGAACCCCAGGCTATATTCCAGATCAAAGCTTTTTTCCAAGGGATCAAAGACAGCCCAGGCCTCACAGACCTGTGAGGATAACAGCAGGGGTCAAGGCTTGGGGGCTATTATTCACTGAGTCTTTTTAAGTGCTTCTGCCAAAAGAATACCTACGCCTCTTATCCTGTATAAAAAATCAACTCCAAGTGGATCAAAGATCTCAAGTGAAACCCAAAACCCGGAAGGTGATAGAAGAAAAAGTTAGCAACAACATATGAGACATAGGTGTAGGAAAAGACTTTCAAAATCAGAGAGCAGCTGTGCAGGAAATAAGGTCAATAGTCAATAAATGTGACCTCATCAAACTCAAAAGTTTCTGGACAGAGAAAGAAACAATCAAGGAAGTGAAAAGAAAACCCATAGAGTGGGAGGAAATCTTCACCAATGATACATCTGACAGAGAATTAATGTCAAGAATATATAGACTACTCAAAAAACAAAAAAGAAAATAAATGACCTACTCAACAGATGGAGTAAAGAGCCAAACAGAGACTTCACCAGTGAGGAATTAAAGATGGCTGAGAAACATCTTAAAAAGTGTTCAACATCATTAATAATTAAGGAAATGCAAATTAAAACCATTCTCAGATATCATCTCACTCCAATAAAACTGGCTAAGTTCAAGAAAACAAAGGACACCAAATTCTGGAGAGGTTGTGGGGAAAACAGAACACTCATCCACTGCTGGTGGGAATGTAAACTCGTACAACCATTATGGAAAGCAGTGTGGAAAACTCTTAAAAGATTCAAGATGAGCCTACCACCTGACCCAGTCATACCACTCCTAGGTATATACCCACAAGACTCATCCTACTTCAAAGATACATGCACATACATGTTTATTGCAGCACTCTTCACAATAGCTGAGAGGAACCAACCCAAATGTCTTTCAACAGACGAGTGGATGACAAAAATCTGGTATATCTACAGCAGTAAAGAAAGACATCATGAACTGTGCAGGTAAACGGATGGAACTCAAAACCACTATGCTAAGTGAAGTAACACAGTCCCAGAAAGCCAAATGGGGAATGGTGTCCCTCATTTGTGGTTGCTAACACCAAATCCCCAGTTGAAAGGCCAGCTGAACAACATTATTGTTATATTTCTGTTTATCTGAAAGCAACTATGTTGTTTAATGTAAATCTCTTAACGGGCTCTAGATTCAACCCATCACTTATTTTCAGACTCTGTAATTACTTTATATGGGTGGAAATCATGTATTCATATTTTAGAGTAATATAAAATTAAAGGAGGAAAATGTGAATTCCTAAACATAAAAAAAGACTGAGAGAAATATGCAGGAGAGTTATGGCAGAATGCATGATCTGGGGTGGGGTTGGAGGAAGGGAAAGGTGAATATATCTAAATCGAACTGAAAAAGATGTCTGAAATACACAATAAAACATCAATAAAAGCATTATATTAAAAAAGAGGACAATGAAAATGCAGTACATACACACTATGAAATATTTTTCATCAGTAAAGAAAAATAAAATTATTAAATTTGCAAGTAAATGGATGAGGCTGGAAAAATTATCCTGAGTTTACCCAGACCCAGAAAGACAAACATCACATGTTCTGCTATCATTGTTCAAAACATTTGGTATATATCTATTAGGTCTGTTTTCATTCTTAGTTATTTCTCCATTTATTGCTATTAATGTATGCTTTATGTAGTAAGGTGTTGCAATGTTAGACACGCATATAAATTTGTCATTTCTAAAAGGAATTAACCCCTTATCATTAAATATTGAGCATTGTCTCTTGTGAAAGTTTGTGATTTAAAGTCTATTTTCAGATAGATATCTCTGGTATCTCCTGATTGTATGCATGGAATACCTCCTTCTATCTTCCTTTTCAGTCTGTGAGTCTTTAAAGTACAGATGGGTCTTTTATAGTCCACATATTGTAGGATTATTAAAAACATCTATTCATGGGGCTGGTGATAGTGGTTAAGAAAAATAATAAGTAAAAATACTTTTTTTTTTTTTCTATGTGCGTGAGTGTACTGTCTGCATTTAGGTTTGTGCACCCGTGTCGTGCAATGCCGCAGAGTCAGAAGATGGTGTCGGATTCACCTGGAACTGGAGTTCTCCTGGAATTGGAGTTTCAGACAGTTCTTAGCCACCATGTGGGTGCTGGGGATCGAACCCAGATCCTCTGCAAGAGCAGTCTATGCTCTTAACCACTAGGCTATCTCTCCAGCCCCTTAAGTAAAATATTTTTAATCTATTCAGCTGTTCTGCATCTTATTAGATATTTTTCCACTTAACGATTGCCATTGGTAAGTAAGGAGAAACTCATGCAGTTTTGCTCTTTTCTAATTGTTCTGGGGTTTGTTTGTTTTCTTCTTGTAATTGTCTAACCTTGTGAATTGATTATTTTCTATATTACTAAGTCATCATACTAAGGAGCTTACATAGCACATCTTATAATCAACTATTTAAGTTATAACAACTATAGTCACATTTAAATACTCCACAATTTTAGCCTTATTACCACAATTTATATTTTTATCCTCACAGCTTATATATTATTTCTCAACAACTTATGGTTTCTTAAGTATTTTAAGCATTTTTAATGTCAACATACGTGTATTAGTCACTTTTCTGTTGCTGTGAAAAAACCAACATGACCAAGGGAACTTATAAAAGGAAGAGTTTGGGGGCTGGAGAGATAACCTAGTGGTTAAGAGCACTGACTGCTCTTGCAGAGGACCCGGGTTCGATCCCCACCACCCACATGGCGGCTAAGAATCATCTGTAATTCCAATTCCAGGAGAACTCCAGTTCCAGGGGAATCTGAGACCCTCTTCTGACCTCTGTAGCATTGCACAAAACAGGTGCACAAACCTACATGCAGACAGTACATTCATAGACGTACAAAAATAAATAAAAATTTTTAAAAAAGCACAGTTTAAAAAAAAAGAAAAAAAGGAAGAGTTTGTTTGAGCTTATGTTTGATGGATCTAGGGAATTAGAATCCATCGTGGTGAGGGGAATGGTGGCCGGGGATAGAGCAGAAAGCCTAGGTACACATCTCAATGAGTACAGGAAGTCGAGAGAGAGAGAGAGAGACTGGAGACTGGCATGGCTTGTTAAATTCACTAAGCCTTCCCCCAATGACGTACTTCCTCCAGCATGGCCACACCTTCTAAGACCTCCCAGAACAGTGCCACCAACTGGGGACAAAATGTCTGAATACTTGAAGCCTATGGGGAACACTCTCATTCAAACCACCACATTCCATTCCCTGGCCCCCATAGGCTCATGACCATATAAAATGCATAATGCATTTAATCCAATCTTAAAAGTCCCCATAGTCTTTACCAGTCTCAATTCTATTCAAAAGTCTAGTCCAAAGTCTCTTCTGAGGCCCAGGCCAATCTCTTAACTGTAAGCTCCTGTAAAATCAAAAGACAAAATACATACTCTCAATGTACAGTGGAACCGAATACACATTCCCATTCCAAAAGGGAGGAATAGAGGCATAGTCAGGAAATACTGGACCAAAACAAGGCCAAAAACCAGCAGGGCAAACATCAAGTCCAGTAGCTCCATGTGCAACTTCTGGGACTTTACTTCTAAAGAGCTGAGGTGTCTCAGCTCTTCCAGTTTTGCGTGCAACATGCATCTCTTCCTTAGACTGGTACCACTCCCTGTATGCAGCTCTCCTTGGCAAATATCTCACAGCTCTGACATCTCAAATGTCTTCTTGGGGTCTCTGCTGCCAACCAGGCGTCACATTCACAGCTTCATGAAATGGCCTATCAAGGCCTTCTTTATTCAGGGACGTCCCTGCTGCACTCTGCCTGGCCTCTGTGGCTCTCTGAAACCTCGGAGGAAGAACTAATGACCCTTCACACTTGCGTCCTTCATGGCTCTAAAGCCAGCACCACATGAATGAAACTGCCAAGTTTGGCTGCAAGTTTGGGATGGACTCTGTCCTACTTCAATCACGTTTGCAACTTTTCTCTGCCCTTTCAGTATTTTGCTTTCAAAAGCTGGAGGCTTAGCTGAGTGTGGTCTTGCCCTGAATGTACTGTTTTTGTTGTTTACTTATAAATCTCGAGGCCCCTCCTTAATCACTTTAATCTCATTTTTTTCCATTGTTTACTTGTAAATAGCTAGGCCTCTCCTTAATCACTTTAATCTCCTTATCAAAGTGAGCCCCTCCTTCACATGCTTTGGCCCCACCATTAATCTTTCTAGTGCACCTTTCAGATCCAAACTGTACATTCTACATTTCTTTCTGCCCTATCTGCTCTTTTTTTTACTATAGATCTGCACAATATTCTCCATTAATAGCCACATCACCATTTCTACATTAGGCTGTCTTGAAATATCCTCTGCCAAAGACATTAGTCCATTGCTTTTCAACTTAGCATCAGGCAAGCATTTGAGCTGTAGCCATACTGCAGCCAGACTCTTTGCCAAAATATCCCAGTTGCTACCTAAGTCTTTATTTTCCTGTGGAACTACATTTTTTTGGCATCAATGATTTCTTCCAGGCTTCTATACTAGAATGGCCTGTTAAGCTCTGCTTACAGTAGTCAACAGCTTTTCTAGCCCAAAGTTCCAAAGTCTTCCACATTTCTCCAAACACTGACATGGTCAGTTCTTCACAGACAACAGCCCACTCTCTGGTACCAAATACTGTATTGGTCACTTTTCTGTTTCTGTGAAAAAACCACCATGACCCAGGGAACTTAAAAAAGAAGTTTATTTGAGCTTACAAATTGACAATTGACGGTTCCAGGGAAGCAGAGTCCATTGTAGCAGGAGGTATTGTGGCTGGGGATGGAGCAGAAAGCTGAGGTTCACATCTCTCAATGAGTACAGGAAGTTGAGAGAGATAGAGAGAGAGAGAGAGAGAGAGAGAGAGAGAGAGAGAGAGAGAGGCTGGAGACTGGCAAGGCTTGTTAAACTCACTAAGCCACCCCAATGACGTACTTCCTCCAACATGGCCACACCTTCTAAGACTTCCCAGAACAGTGCCACCAATGGGGACAAAATGTCTGAATACTTGAAACTTATGGGGGACACTCTCATTCAAACCACCACAATATGTTAACAAACTTGCTAAAAAACTACAGATAAAGAAAAATGGGGAAACAGCCAAAGAAATAATAATACATTTCTCTGGTAAGTAAATGATTATTTATATGATTTCCAATTTCTCATCAGAAGTCATGATAGGAAATAAAAAATAATGGGAAAATATACTTAAATTGATGAAAAAAAAAAAGAAGTCTCAACAATTTGACATTAAACTCTCTAAAGGAGAAAATATTCTTCAAGTAAAAAGAGATTCTTAGGAAAACCAAGACTAAGCTAATTATTTTTGAACAGACATTTTGCTAAAAGAAATACAGACCCAAAAAGACAATAAAAAGGCCTTTGGCCCAAAAGAAAAGTATATGAGAAGCAAATATGGAACTTCTGGACTAAAAGAAGTACAGAAATTAAAAAGGGTATGAAAGTCAACTATTTTTTTCCTTTTAAGTTTGTAATATAAATTATGATTGAAAGCAAAGTTCTAGTATTTCCTATTGGGTTTTTCTTTTTTTTTTTTTAATTTTTTTTTATTATTATTTATTTTTGTATGTGTATGAATGTATTGTTTGCATGCAGGTCTGTGCACCCGTGTCGTGCAATGCCGCGGAGGTCAGAAGAGGGTCTCAGATTCCCCTGGAACTGGAGTTCTCCTGGAATTGGAGTTACAGACGGTTCTTAGCCGCCATGTGGGTGCTGGGGATCAAACCCGGGTCCTCTGCAAGAGCGTCGGTGCTCTTAACCGCTAGGCTATCTCTCCAGCCCTGGGTTTTTCAATGTGTGTGAAATACATATAAAATTTTTATTATTTCATTTTATTGAAATGGAATCTCCATGTAGCTCTGTCTGGCCTGGAACTTGCTGTGGAGACCAGACTGGCCTTCATCTCACAGACATCTGCCTGCCTCTTCCTCTCTACTTCTGGAATTAAAGGTGTGTATCACCATGCCTGGCCATATAAAACTTTAACACCAAGAGTAGAAACTGAATAATTATTTTTTATTATTTATTATGCTTCCACATTTTATTTGGACTTCAAAAATTATAAGTCTAAGATGGCTATGAAAGGTGAAGGGGAGAGAGATTTTTTATTATGTATGTATAATACAGAAACGTTTTTAGATAGCTTATTAAAACCTTAACACAAAAGATTTACATTAAAAGAGTGTAGACAAATTTAAGCAGAATAAAAGATTTTTATTTTTTATTTATTTTTTATGTATATGAGTGTGCTGTCTACATGTAGGTTTGTGGACCTGTGTCGTGCAATGCCTCAGAGATCAGAAGAGGGTGTCTGATTCCCCTGGAACTGAAGTTAAAGACAGTTCTCAGCTGCCATGTGGATGCTGGGGATTGAACTGGGTCCTCTGCAAGAGCAGTCAGAGCTCTTAACCACTAGGCCATCTCTCCAGCCCCCAGAATAAAAATTATTAACATAATCCACAAAAGACTTGAATATTTGAAAAGTAAATAAAAAACAGAGTGTATTAGTCACTTTCTGTTGCTGTGATAAAACCACCATGAGCAAGGGAACTTATAAAGGAAGAGTTTATTTGTGCTTACCATTGACGGTTCCAGGGAATCAGACTCTATTGTGGCGGGAAGCATGGTGGCCAGGGCTGGAGCAGCAAGCCAAGGGTCACATCTCACAATGAGTACAGGAAGCAGAGAGAGAGATACTGGAGACCACAAGGCTTGTTAAACTCACTAAGCCTGCCCCCAGTGATGTACTTCCTCTAGCATGGCCACACCTTCTAAGACCTCCAAGAACAGTGCCACCAACAGGAGACAAAATGTCTGAATACTTAAAGTTTATGGGGACACTCAAACCACCACACAGAGGAATAGAATAACGGATCCAAATCTAATTATACAACAAATTTCATTAAATAAAAATGCTCTAACCACAAAAAAAGAAAAAAAAAAAAAAAAAAAAAACTCTCAAACTGAATACATTTAGTTATATACACTAAATCTAAACATTCACAACAGCTTAAAAATAAAAGGATGGGACCATGCAACTACTAACCATAATAATCTGTAGTGTCTATATTAATTACAGAAAAAAAGAATTCAGGGCCAAAAAATTACCAAGGGTAAACAGGAATAGTAAATAATATTAAGAGGGCTGGCTCACCAAGAAGATACAACAATCCTAACAATCTTTGGAAAGGATCTGAAATCAAGCAGGAATGGTCATGGCTATTAGAATTAGGTTACATTGTGCAAAGGTGACAGGTTTTGCAAATCTAATTAAGGTTCTCAAGTTAGTTTCAACTCTGAATTCCTCAAAACAAAGATCTATCTTTGCCAATCTGATTTGACCTAGGAAAATCTTGACATAGTTGGTCCATTCCTAAAGGAAGAGATTCTTTTTTCTTTTGAGACAGGGTCACCCTTTAGCCCCAGCTGGCCTGGAACTCTGTAGACCAAGCTGGCCTTGAACTCACAGGGATCTGCCTGCCTCTGCCTCAAGAGTGCTAGGATTAAAGTTGTGTGCCACCATGCCTGATGCTCTTAACTGCTGAGCCATCTCTCCAACCCCAGGAAGAGATTCTAAAGAAGTATTCCTCCATGTTTTTGGAGAGCCTGGAAAGTGCCACATGGAAGATACTGTGAGGCAACAGACTCTAAGACTTCATTTCTGGCCTGTGGTTGCTGACAGTAGCAAAAAATAAAAAACATAAAACTGAACAAGACTAAGACTCCCTGGCCTGGATAAAGACCTACTGTCTAGTTCCACTGGTCAATCGCCTAGTTATGGACCACCCCTAGGAGGGCAGAGTCACCTTAAGTCATGCTAAAGTGATGGGGTAAATATCTAGTACCTTAATGATATGGTGAACTTTCCTCTCTGGAATCCTCACCTCTTAATGCAGATCTTGTGGACCAGATGACAGACAGGAGGTCGCCATAAGTCTTGCCCACTTTTCTAAAGGATTCAGGAAACCATAACCTCTCCTTTTCTTCTTTATACCTTTTTTCTTTTAAAATACTTTATCTATGCCTGCATATGAATAAGTGTCATGCAAAGCCTGTGGGGCTCAGAAGAGTGTGTCGGATCCCCTGGAACTGGAGTTACAGACAGTCGTTAATGACCATGTGGTTACCGGGAACTGAACCCTGGTCCTCTGTCATAGCATCTAGTGCTCTTAGCCACTGAGCCACCTCTCCATTCCCTATACCTCTTTTCTAATGATGTTTTCCCTAACACTTTGGGCTGCCCCAACATTTTGAGTTTCTCTACCTTTTCACTTCAATTCCCTTCTCATCCTCACCATATGGCTGGCTGCTCATCTCCCATGTCGGACCCCCTGGCAGCTTCTAAACTAACATGGCTTCATGGCTTTTATTCTTCTCCTTTCTATTCCCCTCCTCAAGGTAGCTGACAAGATTTATGGCTTTCTTGTCCTGAGGATTTTTCCTTAAGTTTAATAACATTGTCCTAATGCTTCCGTTTGAGTCTATTCCTATATTCTTTTATGAATGAGATTAAGGACCCCCTAGGAGACTCGTTCTCCTCATTTTCACGGCTAAGTTCTTCATTTAAGCCCAACCATTAAACTTCCCTATTCAGGTAAAACCCTCTTTATAAACTTGATTAAAGTACCAAAAGCATTGAAGTTATCAATTATTGGTTATGGGGAGGCACCCTCTGGGGTAAAGAATGGCCCTGGCTAGGGATCAGCCTGGACACATAGTCTATGTTACAATGGAGCCCAAATCTCACTGAACAAGGTGAGAGACCCCAAAGCTGAGTCCTCACATTCAGAGGTACTTGGAGAAAAAAATGAATTAGTTGTCTAGGGCCTAAGCCACACCCAATGGATAGGAAAGACCCCATGTGAAAGAATACTCTTCTGGAACACCACCTGTTGGCCAGATAGCCCACATTCCAGTACAAACCTGAAAAGAAATCAAAGGCCGAAACTCAAGCACTTTTTTGGAGGATGGTTTTCCTACTGTTAGAGGTTTTAAAAGTCTAATTGACATAGTAGTACTAATGTTAGAAACCTTTCTGTTACTTCCTTGTTTGTCTCCCCTTTGTATGAAATGTATTATTTCTTTAGAGCTATTATAGAGAGAAGAACCACAGCCAGGGTCATGGCATTAGATGAGGCCCTAAATCAAGAGAAAGAAAAAAAGAGCCTCTATAGTTCAACTCTGGGTTAAATAATGAGTCTCAAAGTAGGGAGCTGATGCAATGTTTATGGATTTTAATCCTGTTTTCTCTCTCTGTGTCTATCTGCAAGTTTCAGCTGACAAATTTGTAGTTAGAACATGGACACAGCTAGTTAGAACCACTTGCCTTGTGTCCTGACAAAACTTCAATCCTGTTGGTCTCAGAGGGAGACTTCTGTAATGACTTTCAGATGGAATTTTTTAGCATGTTTTTCTTTTCTAAATTTATAACATTTGGCCTGGTTTTAGGACTTTGCTGATACCCAATGAATATGTAAGCTTCCTTCTCACCATAACCAAATGCTTAAAGGATTAAAGATAAAATGCTTAGGCAATAAAAAATCCAAATCATTAGCTTGAGCTTTACCTAAATAAACTTGAAAATCAAGAGAAAATTAAAGCCAAAATAAGAAGTATACATAATATCAAGAGATCATCTTTTAAAAACCCTAGAACTACTGGTCTGGATGCCAAGGACCGGTGCAGTGGGCAAGGTCTGAGTTACAAGGCTAGTCCAGAGATCTGATCAAGATGTTTTATATGAAATGCACAAAAATTCAGTAAAAATATATATTAACGATATCTGAACATTCCAAAACAAATCCACAAAATTTAGATTACTTTAGAGTTAAGAAACAAAATGTGAATCTCTTCCTAAAGTCTGAATTTCTTACCAAAATTTTAATACAAGTTTCACATTTGTTGAAGTGAGGGTTTGTACATTGAAGCAAGGCTTCTGTGTTGGAACCATCGATCCCTATTTAGTGGCTCTGTTCCAGGAGTCTGTGCATCTTTAGGAGGTGGAGCCCACTGGAGGAAGGAAGACACTTGAGAGGTGGGCCCTGGAGGTTAAAACCCACTTGGGTTCCTGCCTGAGCTTTCTGTTTCTTGGTTGGTATCATGCTGCAAGCGCCTGTTGCTGTGTCCAGGGCATGCTGGGTGCTATGATAAAGTATATCCTCTTCAACCAGGAGTCAAAATAAACCTCTCACCCAAAGAAACAAATCCTAGAACTAGAAGGTAAGTTTATCAAATTAACAGAATTTAGAGAATAATCCCCACCTTTTTACCACTGTGTCCTCCTAGTGGCCCTGTGAGGAATTAGTCGATCATAAATGTTTGGATTTATCTCTTGAGTTCTATGTGTTGATTTTTTTTTAAGTTTTAAATGTTGACTTTTATGTCAATACCGTATTACTTATTCGTTAAAATTTTGTAATGTAAATTTACGTCAAGAAGTGTGATTTTTCTTAATTTTCCATTGTGGGGCAATTTCCTTCCAGATCAAACCTTGCATCTTGAAAGCTGCATAAATGACAGAATATTCTAAAGGAAGGTGAAACAATATCAGTTCTCCCAATCCATAAACATAGTTTATCAGTTTGTTTATTTGTGCTTTCTTCAATTGCTTTTTTGTATGATTTCAATAGACAGATCTTTTACCTTCTTAGTCCATGGGATACCATAGCTTAGCCAAGGCCCAGATTCTCTAGTGTACAAGAGGCACCGAGTCTGTTTGCCTTCCCAAAGGACATCTAAAGAAGTCAGTGGAGCATCTGAATCCTTGGGAGTACAGCTCCATCATTTGAAGTACGGGTGTAATTGCTCTGGTGCCCTGAGGCTTGTAATGGCTAGGGGTTAGAATGCTGTTCCATCAGTGATAAATGATGGGAGTGGGCTCCCGAAATATTGTATTAGAAGTCTAAGGTCACCAAGGGGGCTGGAGTGGTATTCTGGAACCAAAGGACACATCTGACATTTTGAGGCTCCAGGTCCCGAAGGAGGTGTGGTAAGCATCTTTACCCACTATGACATCTCAATACTCCCAGAACCATTATTGATCAACAATGAAAGCTCTGTCCTGAATTCCACTTTAATAGAGAACATGTCTGACTGCTCTGTTAGCAGGTGAGGCACTCTGTGTGCATGCCCATGAGCTCACTCAGGAATTTCTTTTGCTATGTGGTTACCTGTTACATGGAGACTTTAGCTGAGTGATCAGTGCTATTTTGACTCAAGTGTTATGGAGTTATGGCCATTTGACAACAGATTATTGAACATTATGAACAACAGATATTGTTGAACCTGAAAATAAATGGAAAAATAACCTTAAAGACAATTAAATCAGGCTTGGAAGCATATACCTATCATCCTACCATTTAAAATCTGAGCCAGACAGGAATATGGCCACAAATTTGAAACTAGCCTAGTCTACACAGCAAGTTCCAGCCAGCTAGGACTATATAGTCAGACCCTGTCCCCCCCCAAATACTGTTATAATATATCCACACAAGGATTCATTTACAATTATAGGCTAAAATATGCATATGAGAGAAAGTATGCAGAGTTTTTTTTTTCCTTTCTTTCTGGAATTGGGGGACCTCAATTAATATGCATTCTACTTCTCTTCATTTTCTTAAAAATTTTGTGATTTATTTTTTAGAGTTGAATAATATCCCATTTTATATATGTACCAGACTTTCACTACCTATTCATCTGTTGATGGACAACTCAGTTGGTTCTATTTTCTTGCTATAGTGAATAGAACAACAATAAACATGGTGCAAAAATCCCTGTGTAAAAAAATGCATGTGTGGGTGTATTATAACATTTAGAAAAGGAGAACAAGGGTAAGTTTTATAAGGCATACTAATAAGTTCATGTATATCATTTACTTTATGTAACTCCTTTGAAACCTATCACAAGATACTACACATTTCAATGCAAAAAAGCCCAGTGTTCATATGTGATTCCATAGGGAAAAACTGAATTTGAAATTGTTTTTTATTCATTTATATACTTTTATACACTGCTGTTTTTTATAAACACTAATAAACTTTTTTAAAGGTTAATCTTTTTCTTTTTTTAAAGGTTAAATTTTTAGAAATTCCTTTTTCACATTAATTAGGAAAAGTAGATTTAAATGCATGCGACACCAAACTTCCTAATTATTGTCCATTCGAACTTACGTACTGTCATAAATGAAAGTTCTCAGGAAAAAGTTGTGCCTGGGAGGCAGATTGACTAATTAGAACTTCAGTGTTTGTGGAAAGGTTGGAATGTTGCAGGTTCAGAGCCAAATTATCTTTAACTATCTTTATCCCCCCCCCCTTAATAGCCATTTATTGCATACTACTGGATTTTACCTAACAACCCCATGACTACTAGGCAAATGCTTTGAAATATATGAACAGAGCTCTAGCATCCACCAACCCCAAAACTTCAGATAGCATCTGGTGTTTATAGCTGATTTCCCGACCTACCTGATGTTCCCACTAATGCATTTTACAAGGGTGTTGAGTTATGACTGTCTTTATTCTGTTACATTAAGAACTTGAAACTGACACCATACTGGACCATGGAATTTGGGGTATCCTGTATCTGTATGTTACTGGGACCTGGTTATTATTATTTGTTCCAGGATAAAAATCTCTTATGGTCTTTGAGGTGAGAACTGTGGGGTTTGTTTTTTTTGTTTGTTTGTTTGTTTGTTTTTTACAGTTACAGCCCATCTGTGGATTCCCAACACTGTACTTTTTATGTAGCATTAAATTTAATCCATATATTAGGGGTAAAGTTGATATTATGTAAACTCTGTCAACTCCAGCTTTTTCAACATTTTTAGCCTGGCATGTCTTTTTGTCTAGGCCATTTGAATTGGAAAAGCTTCATATTTGTAGTCATGATGTTCCAAATTTATATAAGACTTGGCAGAAAAATATTTCACACTGAAATACTAAATGCCATGTGCTTGAAAACTTGGGTATTAGGTGGTTTTAAGGAACTAAAATGCTTGTTCTGAACATATAATAATATATGCTCTTATATTCTTGGTTTGGGTAATTTTCCCTAAGCATCCATCTATTTAAATTTGCTATGACTAGCCTTTATTTTTCTTACCTAGAACTGTCCATTACTTCATCTTTCACGAGTCATGCTACTTATATCCCTAAGGATTGGTCTCATCTATGTTTTTATCATTTTTGAATTGTCATTCTTTTCTGAAGCAGAATGATATAATGGCCAGGCATAAATTGTTTTCTTGTTAAATACAGAATTCATATTGTGAAAAAGCGTATTTGCTTGTGAATGAAGTGTTATAAGCATGCTTTGGGCCAAATGAGAGACTAGAGACATTGATGCTGGCATATGTCTCGGTATACTTCAGCAAGATTTTCATGGAAAGAATTTCAAATTACAAAATGTTTATGATTCATCCAGAATGTGACTTTTATTTACTGAAGATATCGCTTCAACTTTATTTGGCTCTTTAGTCCTTGATTTTGATGTGAAAGAAAGTTCTCAAACTGCTTCTTTTTGCATCAGACATGTAAGATCAAGACATAAATGAGATGTAGAATGCTAGTGTCCAGATCATGTCTTTGTGACAACAGACGATGTAGGAATGCTCAGCCATAGAGCCAGGGTGGGCAACCTACAATCAAAGCCAGTTCAATGCCTGTTTTTTTATGGCTTATGAGATTTAAAAGGTTTTTTTAATTGTTAATTATAAAATCAAGAATATTTTTGACACATTAAGAAATTCACGTTTCAGTGGTTATGAAAAGAGTTTTGTTGAAACACAATCTTGTTCATTCACTTGCTGCTCTCTGTGGTTGTTTTCATCCACCATCAAGGCAGAAATGATAACTTATGGTAGGGGCCATGTGGCCCACAGAGCCTAGCATGGTCACTGCCTGGTCTTTTACAGAGAAAGTTTGCTGACTTCTGCTGCAAAAGCAATGAGCTTCCATATGGATGTTACCCAAATCTTCTCAGACCACACTGATTAAAATCTCTGCTTCTACTAATAATAAAAGTGGGAAGCAAAGTAACTTCTCTGTGGCAATCAGTGGTCTTTGAAAACTTTTTATCGAATCTTTGCACATAAAGTTTTTTCTTTCATTATTTCCCAACATAAGTCTGAAGCTTATTCTAAGAGAAAGCAGAACATATTTTACTGCTATCTTCATTCACTGAATAAATAACAATAAAGAATAAAAGAAAAGCTGTGTTTTGTGATTCATATATATGTCAACTATGTGACTCATAGTTAGAAAAAAATCTAAGACTTTCTTTTTCTTTTGAAGTTAAAGGACATTTTATTTATGGACAGATTAAAAAATTGTTAACTCCAGGCAGTGCAAAACGTACCAATAAATTACCCAATTACAAAGAACTGGTAGAAATTTTCCTTAAGAAACTCAAAAGCTTCTGTACAGCTAAAGAAACAATCAAGGAAGTGAAGAAAATACCTACAGAGTGGGAGGAAATCTTCACCAGTGATACATCAGACAGAGCATTAACATCCAGAAAATATAAACTACTCAAAAAACAAAGAAGTAAGAAAACGAATGACTCCCACAAAAGATGGAGTAAAGAGATGAACAGAGACTTCACCAATGAGGAAGTAAAGATGGCTGAGAAACATCTTAAAAAGTGTTCAACATCATTAATAATTAAGGAAATGCAAATTAAAACCACTCTAAGATATCATTTCACTCCGATAATACTGGCTAAGATCAAGAAAACAAAAGACACCAAATGCTGGAGAGGTTGGGGGAAAGGGGAACACTCATCCCCTGTTGATGGAAATGTACTCATATAAGAAAGCAGTGTGGTGAACTCTTAAAAGACTCAAAATGAGCCTACCACCTGACCTGGCCATACCACTTCTGGGTATATACCCACAAGACTAATCCTACTGCAAAGATACGTGCATATCTATGTTTATTACAGCTCTGTTCACAATAGTGAAGAACTGGAACCAACCAAATGTCCCTCAACTGAGGACTGGATAACAAAAATATGGTACATCTACACAATGGAGTTCTATGCAGTGGTAAAGAAAGGTGACATCTTGAACTTTGCGGGTAAATGGATGGAACTTGAAGCCATTATGCTAAGTGAAGTAACACAGTCCCAAATAAACAAAGGGGGAATGGTTTCCCTCATTTGTGGATGTTAGTACCAAATCCCCCAATTGAAAGAAAAGCTGAGCAATGTTATTGTTATATTTCTTTCTATCTGAAAGCAACTGTGATGCTATAATGCGAATACCTTAATGAGCTTAGAATTAACTTATTACCTACTTTCAGGCATGGTAATTAATGTACATGGGCAGAAGGTATATATTCATATTTTAGAGTAATATAAAATTAAAAGAAAAATCTGAACCCCTGAACATAATAAAAGAAGGGATGTGTAGATGAAACTGATCAGTGAATACCAAGTTAGTTATAGACAGCATGATGCTTTGATGTACGATTTTACAGTAGGATCAATATAGATGTGATATTGCATGCATTTCAAAAGCCTCGAAGAAAGAACTGTGTAATTTTGTTCAGAACTATGGAATTCCTAACCACAAAGAAATTATACATGTTTAACCACCTAGACATGTTCAGCAGTTTTAAGTTTTAAACAGTGTATACATGCATAAACCACATGTAACCCTATAAATATATATAACTTTATATTTGTATAGGCCAGCCATAATAAATTAAGTAAAAAATATTTTTAAAAATTCTTTCATTTACTCTATCCATGCTTAATTCTGAAATATTTTATACAATGTAAGACTCCATATGTTATAAGTGCATAAAACATCCATGAAATTAAGAAGGTTGCTTTCCTTAGCATGGAGAACACTGAGTTTGAAGAAATTTTGTGATTAGTGAAGAATGAGAAAGAATCTAGTGAACTAGATCTAGTTCATATTCAAACCACAGAAGAGATGTTGATGAGCACTTTAGAATCAAGACTGTCTATGATAAAAATATGGAAGCTACTCCCTTAGAAAGGATATCTTATAAATAACAAACTTTACTCATAAGCTATGTCTTCTTTCAGGAAGACTTACTTTTTCCATCTGATAGGTCCATTGGCACTAACTTTCAAGCAATGAATAACAATGCCTACATAATAGAATGATGCTTATAGATAGGGAATGTACAGCATTTACAAAATATGATCCAGTTACAGTGTCTGGGAATCATCCTCAGAAATCACAAGGTCTGAAATCCTCAGGGTCTGCTGAGAGGACAGGTGACCCTGTGGAGCAGTGGGCCGACTGTGTCCAGGAGTATGGGTGAGGGGTTACAGGGAAAAAAGATAACTAAAAAGCAGATGCATCACCAAAATGTCCACCTGAACACAGGTGCTGACTCATGAAAGCTGCATAACTGGAGCCTTTGTACAGTTTATATGCATCTCCTCAGAAATGAGAAGTTTCCTGTCGGCAGCCGGGCTGGCTAGAATCTGCTCCTCCAGCAGTTGTCAATTCCTTTCATAAAGTGGGAGAGAGGTGATTCCCCGTTCTACTTTCCCACACCTGTCAACTTTTGTTTACTCCCCAAGTCTTGTGAGCCTCCCCCTAAGCCCTAGGGAGAATGTTTGAGTTCTGAGGAAAGTGCCATACAGGAAACTTACTGCACTATGACATCAAGAAATCATGCACTGCTGAGGGTAGTTAACTACAATGCTGCATGTCTTCACTCTTCTGCGAAGCCTGAACAAGGTTGCTTATTGCTGATTTCTTATGGAATATTCAGCCAGACCGGACACTCAACACATAAGAAATTTTAGTCACTTAGAATATGACAATGGGCAGGCATGGTGGCACACGCCTTTAATCCCAGCACTTGGGAGGCAGAGGCAGGTGGATCTCTGTGAGTTCAAGGCCAGCCTGGTCTACAAAGTGAATTCCATGACAGCCAAAGCTACAGGGAGACCCTATCTCAAAAAGACCAAAAAAAAAAAAAAAAAAAAAAAAAGACTATGACAATGAAGCAAACACTTAAATCTGATATGCCCCTGTATAAGTACAGGTATAGAAGTCAGCTATGACCCAAAGAATTTGAATGGCCTTACCACTGGCAGTCTGTTGCTTATGAGTCACTTTATGTTAGCAAAAGCAAACCTACTGCTCCTACAGACACACTGGGGTATCATGGTAGAAGGGAGGAAGCCAGGAAGAAGAGCAAGGACAGCCGATATGGAGACAGAACACTGGAGTCTCTGCTCAAAACATCAAGTACTTACAAAAACTGGCAATCCCAATTTTCACTTAAAAACATTCATTTTGGTTGTATTAAGGTCCTAATTGTCAAAATCATCAAATAAATAGTTTTAGGTCTTCCAGAACAAAATTTCCATAAAGGAATCAAAATCCATCCCAATAGCCTTGAGTTGAGAGCTTTTTTTTTATTGATGGCTTTGTGATTTCATACATATATTTCTCAATTCAGTTCAGGCATATTTCCCCTTCCCCTTCCTCCCAACCCACCCCCACCCCATCCCGGTCATGCATTCTGCCATAACTGTCCTGCATCTTTCAGTTTTTTTTCCATTTTTTACAATAATTGATAATTTATGAGTACAACATCCTTCATGTAAAACCAATTCGAAAGCAGCTTGCCCAAACACCACACAGCCCTTGGTCCCACCATCCAGGCAGGAGGGGCTTGTATGTTCAATAAGTTGATCAAATGAGTGTCCAGGCTATATTGCTGTAGTTTCACACATCACCTTACCCCAATACAGCCCTTACATTCTACCACGCCCCCTCTTCCGCAGATTTTTCCCTAGGCTTAGAAAAGGGGCCACAGGTGGATGAAGCAAAACAGTCTACTTTCTATGGACTGTTGTCTTGGGACTCTGGTTAATTCTGGCTGTTTTTCTTTCTATGGGCTGACAGTTTGTCAGGAATAACCTTTAGATCCACTAATGAACAAAGAAGAAAGAAAACAAATGAATCACTCAAAGATGGAGCAAAGATCTGAATAGAGACTTCACAAGGAAGAATTAGAGATGGCCGAGAAACATCTTAAGAAGTGTTCAACATCACTAATAATTAAGGGAAATGCAAATTAAAAACCATTTTTTTTTTTTCATCTTTACTCCAATAAGACTGGCTAGGATCAGGAATACAAAGATACCCAAGTGTTTGGAGAGGTTGTGGGGAAAGGGGAAAACTCATCCATTGCTGGGGGAATGTAAACTGCACAGCCACTATGGAAAGAGATGTGGAGAACCCTTAGAAGACTCAAAATGAGCATGCCATTTGACCCAGTCATACCACTCCTGGGTATATACCCACAAGACACATCTTACTGCAAAGATACATGCACAGCTATGTTTATTGCAGCTCTGTTCACAATAGCAAAAAGCTGGAACCAGCCCAGGTGCCCCTCAACTGACGAGTGGATAGAGAAAATGTGGTACATGTATACAATGGAGTTCTACGCTGTGGTAAAGAGGGACAACATCATGAACTTTGCAAGTAAATGGATGGAGCTAGAAAGCATTATGTTAAGTGAAGTAACACAGTCCCAGAAAAACAAACAACAAATGGTGTCCCTCATATGTGGATGCTAGTGCCAATAGCAGATATAAATATTTCTCATGGAGAGGGATGCATAGTAAAAGAACAACAGAAAGAGTTGAGAGCTTTAAAAAACTGCAAGAGGATTCATAGTCACAGTGTGGGTTTCTCTTTATAGTCGCCTGGAAAATACTACTTGTATTGCTTATTTCTTAAAATCAGTAACCCTGTTGGAGCAACCATGAGCAATAGCAATAGCCTATATTATCTGGGGGGCCCCTGGGGCCTCCCTGATAAATAGCTCAGGGAGATAGCCCACACCTGGCTCTGGGGCTTTCTGTTAACAACCTGTGGCCTCGTGGAGCACCATCATCCACTCAGGCAAGGTACTTCTATTCAAACCCCTTTTCTTTTATCTTTTTTTTATAATTCTATTTTTAAATTAGCTTACAAAGTAGTACATTTTCATAGGACTTTTTCATACACCCTTAGTTTGGGCTAACCTTCCCATCCCCACCCCCTACTGAAACTTTTCTACCCCCAGTGTTCTCCCCTTCTACTTTCATATCACATGTGTTCTACTATCCAAACCCCCTAATCAGTAATCAATGCCTTACCCCACCCATGGCTCCTTCCTAGGTTCCTTGCCTCTGCAGATATTCATTCCAATTTAACTAATGATTCAAAGCTGACTCCTCTTATAGGGAACACATGCATCATTTGCATTTCTGGACCTGGATTTTTTTTTACCTCTCTTAGTATAAAATTTTCCACCTCCATCCACTTCCCTTCCAAATTTAATTATCTCATTTTCATTATGGCTGAACACATACAATGGAGTCCTATTCAACTGCAAGGAAATAAAATTATTAAATTTGTAGGTAAATGGGTGGAACTGGAAAATGTACTCAGCAAGTTAATGGTAATCTAGACTCAGAGAAACAAATACCACATAGCGTCTCTTATTTGCAGATCTAATTCTGAATCTTTAAATATGAATGTATAAGCTGAAATAAACACAGAAGCTAAGAAAGTAGAAAGGGTGGGGGGGAGTTCAAGAGGGGGAGATAGTGGGACGCAGGTGCTATCAAGGGAAAAATGGGAACAAGGAGGGGACTTTAACTGGGGAAGGAGAGAGAGGGTAATAAAGGGGGAGAGTGAGGAAAGAGAGATGAATAATACTAAAGATGCCTGAAAAAGATACTGAAAAATATATTATTTTATAAGCTTACTTAAAATATATTTTTATATGTCATATATAGAATATGTATATAACTAACAACTATCTAACAAAAATCCCAGCGCCAAGCAAGGGTTTGGTCAGGGGGTCCAAGGGACTCCCAAAATAATACAAGCTATTGCCTTAGTCATGGTTGCTTCTAAAGAACTTAAAGGTAAGAGTCTGTCACTGAAGACACCACGAACTTTCGAGAAATTGGGCTTCAAATGACCCGGAAACTTTTTCCCTGAAAACTAGTTCTCATTAGTGTCATAGGGTACCATGAAAGCCGCCAAAGGAGAGAACCAATCAGTGATCCCACCTAGCTGTAAAGCCTATCAACCACAACAATGTCCATCCCAGCAAAATATCTCTGTTGATTCAGTAGGGGTACTTCTGTCTTGTGGGTAAACCACAGCTGTCTAATTGGACATATGACCCACTCAAAAGGGGGATACTCAAAACATAGCCTTGTACCCATGGCTGGAGAAATCATAGACCCTAGTGAAAATCCTAATACTGCTACTTTCCTCAACCAATGTAAATTCTTAATATATTCTAAATATTTGTCCTTATAGACACAGATGAATGTATCTTTCATTGCTCATCAAAGAAGTGTATTTTTTTTGTCTTTTTGAGACAGGGTCTCCCTTTAGTCCCAGCTGGCCTGGAGCTCACTCTGTAGATCAGGCTGGCCCTGAACTCTCAGAGATCTGCCTACCTCTGCCTCCCAACTGCAAGGATTAAAGGCATGCGCCACCACCCCTGGCTCAAAGAAGTGTATTTTTGCAACATATGGAGACAAAGTCCCACAACTAGTTGATACACATAGAATAAGTGACTATGGGGTACTTTGCCACAGTCAAACACTTACAAGGAAAACCATACACCCAAGGCTCACAGAGCATAGCAGGAGGTAGAGTCATAAGATCCAGAGGACCAGGATCCCTCCTGCTAGATAGTGTATTCTGACATGACAGAGCAGCTGTACCCATGAAATGCCAGTAACAGGGCTGGAGAGATGGCTCAGAAGTTAAGAGCACCGACTGCTCTTGCAGAGGACCGGGTTCGATTCCCAGCACCCACATGACAGCTAAGAATGCTCTTTGACTCCAGTTTCAGGGGAATATGATACCCTCTTCTAACCTCTGCGACACTGCATGACACAGGTGCACCAACCTACATGCAGACAGTACATTCATACACATAAAAATAATAAATAAATTTAAAACAATTTAAATAAAAAAAGAAATGCCAGTAATGTGGCTGTCAAAACAGGACCAGCATAATTATGACACCAGTTGATTTGCCAATGTGGATGGAGGTAATTTCAAAAGGTCCCATCTCTAGAAGAACCACAGGCAATCAGTGACTACTGTGGGAAGGAGAATCAATTGACTTGAGGGGTGAGTTCCCTGATGGGTTAAGCAAACCCAAGTGGTCAGCATAAGCACATGTATACATGATTACCACTGAATGGACTCATGAATTATATACTAGATATATAATGTGTGTATGTGCATGTATATATAATGATATTAATCAGGGAAGAGGTCACAAAGTTCAGGGGTAGAGGTAGACATGGAAGGAGTTGGAGGGGGAGAGGGTGGGATACAAGTGGTATAAACAGAACACTCATGCATGAAATTTTCAAAATAAAAAAAGTTAAAACTAAAAAAAGGACCAAATAGACATTCTAAAAGTCTTAACATCTTACAAATTATGTTCAAAATTAGTTTTTAGTTAAGATCGACTAAGAATTCATCAATGTTTTAATTTGAAACATAAATTATGAGGTTTACATAATTTTATAATGATATATAAGTATATCATGGTATTTTATAAATGTTCTCTTCAATATTAAAAGGATTAATAAGTCGGGTAGAGTGGCACACACTTGTAATCCAAGCACTTGGGAGCTACAAGCAGGAAGCTTAAGAATTCAAGGCCAGTCTGTTCTGTAGAGCAAGATCCTGGAGAGACAGACATGGGTAGTGGGGTGGGGAGATACCTACAACTTACTGATTAAGGCATCTATAAAGCAACCAGATGAACTTTCAGAAACCTTCCAGCTCTAGCCTTCTATCACTAATACCCATCAAAATCCAAGGTCCCTGGGACCTCCTGGCCCACCTCCTGGGACCTGCCAGCTTACAGGCTATGTTTACTGTAGACTCTCGTTTTTGGTGTCTTATCCCGTCTATGTCTCTGGACACCAAAGAGACAGAGAACACCCTGTCTCTGAGGCAGCTGAGTAGTTTTAACAGGAAGAGACAGACTTAAGTCACAGTCCCACAGCCCACTTCACAGTGGGCACTAGTTACTCTTGCTATGGCCCGAATCCCAGGATTAACACAGTTTAGTAAAGTCTGTGATTCTCATCTTGAAATGAAAATTTTTGTTGTTGTTGGGATGTGGAAGTCCAGACCTTGGTTACAAGTTAACTAATTAGCACAAAGTCATGCTTCTGGTTGAGAAAGAGCTTTGGAAGAAAGACAAACGGTGGGCGCCAAGAATGTAGTAAGATGCCATATTTCTAAGGCAGGTGTCCGTGTCTGGACATCATACATAGCAGAGGTCTCCCACAATGCCAAAGAATAAGTGCAAACTGCAGGCACTGCAGCGTGAGCTCATTAGCTCATTACAAGCTCTGCCTGCAAGCAGAATTCACCCAGCACAAAGGACAGTGATTAAAGCACCTTTTCCTGTTGTTGTTGGAGTATATTCATTCTCAATCACTCTCTCTCTCTCTCTCTCTCTCTCTCTCTCTCTCTCTCTCTCTCTCTCTCTCTCCCCACACACACACACACACACACACACACACACACACACACACACACACTGGCTTCTCCTGCTCATCCATGCCGCTTAGTCAGCTTCCTCAACAGTCTCTCTCTACTTTCACACCTAAGCTCACCTGTCGGCAGGTGGAAGAAGCCAAGACAGAATGAAAGTGATCAGCTGCCACTGAAACCCTCCAGCCTCCGCCAAGACAGGTCCCATCCGGAAAGCCTGGGATTTCAGGATTTTATGAATGAAGAGGAGCGGGAGCGCAGGCGGAGTCTGGGCTGGCCTTCTCAGAGGGGTTGGTGGTCCCTGTAAACTGGAGGCCCGCCTCGCCCCAGAAGAAGAGCTGACGTCACCCGCCCCCCACTCCCAGCTCGCAGGCAACCGGAGGCTGGAGCAGACCCCACAGGATGCGCGAGCTGTTGTCCCCGCAGAGGTGAGATGGTCCTGCGCTGGAAGGGAAGGGACCTGTGCGTGCGTGTGCACAGGAAATTGGCGGATGCCCAGCCTGGGGTCTAGTGAGTGGGCAAAGGTGGGGTGGGCAGGAGGGTCCTGAGGGAAGTGCGGATGAAAACGGCAGAGGGAAGTCACTGCAATGACCAATACCTGCCGAAAACGCAGAGGAAAGAAAGTCACACGCTTGTGCCGAAAAGACAGCAGGAAAAAAGAAAGTCCTGGCACGCGGGGCAAGGGGGTGATTGATTAACAGTCGTGTTTGATTGACAGCTTCGAAGAGAACTAATTCATAGTCTCCACAGAGGAGAAAGTGCATTTAAAAAGCCTCCAACAGCAGCAGCAGCAACAGTGAAGTAAAGCAAGCTTCTGGGTTAGTTTGATTGCGGGTAAGAGTGCCTGCCGGGAGTTACTCAAGAGCCTCTGGGTCTTGGAGAATCACCCTCCGCCCCTCTCCCCACCTCCAGTCACAAACCAGAAAAGCTAAGCCCTTTGCTTGCTTTGGAAGCAAAACACTTTTCTTCACTCGGGTTTGGATGCAATTTTCCATTTCCTCAGAAGACTTGTCTCTGCCTGCCTATGTCACAAGAGGACTCAAGACCAAGGCCCAGGTACGTTAACTTTTGCTATTTGCACTTTGAGGCTTAAGTTTATAGAAACTCACGTGTCCTTTAGACTTCTGATTTTCTTGTACCTAACTCTCAGAGATTCATACAGGTGCTTCTGGTTTTCAGCTGGTCACAGAATGACCTTCTCCAGGTTCCTTTGCTATTTATCTAATGACAGCAAGGTCACCTGCTGCTTGTAATGATGCAAAGCATATTCAAAATATTCTGTGATCAGATGTGACAAAAGTGGGCATATGAGTAAGCTTTACTAAGTCTTAATATGGGTTAAACACATTCAAAATCATTCCACATCTTTATATGCAAGGGAATTGGCATCCATAGTGTTTCTAACCTACTTCACAGCTAAAGGATGGTCCAGGTAGAATCTAAAAATCAATAAATCTATTCCAAGGAAGACCGAGGTGGCTAAATTGTAGGGCGGGACACTTTTGTTAGAAAAGCATAATGAAGGTTCCATTTCAACCCTTTTATTTTCTGAATTTCGGGAAGGAACTGGGTCGGAAATCCCTGGCCTTGTCCCACATGTGGGTTACTGATACCATTTGCCAATGAACTGAGCATAACTCTTCCGTGATCATGTTTCCCCACTCTTATGGCAATGAGAAGAGAGAATAAAAAAGACTGGGGGTGTTTCTAAGCCAGGGAAGACAAGACAGCACTGTGCCTGTAGGTCAGCGCTGCTGATGCAGGTACCCTGCCAGAAAGTCAAGCCCTCCCAGATGGTTAGTTTACTGTCCTTGGGTCAGCAGTTGGCAGTGAAATGGCCAATGTGTCCTTTTTGGCAAAGACTTGAAGATGTGTTGTTAAAAAGTGATTTATTCTCTTCACAGTGGATTGTTAGAGCTGTGAAAATGTTTTTGAAGAAGGCTTAATCAAATGAATCAAGCATGATATACATGAAATGATAAAATGTTACAAAATTGATCGTATTTAGAAGTAGACATAAATGCTTATGTGTGCAGCATATATAAAAGGGCTGGGGAAATTTAAGCAAAATGTTGATTACATCTCAGTGCTGAGATGAGAAGTAATTTCTTTCTTTTATCTACTTAAAGTTACCCAGTTTTCTAAAATGCATATGTACTATTTTTGCAAGTAATCTTCTGAAAGTTGATCTTGTATAAACAGGAGACTAAATATTATGCACTTTGTGTCTTCACATAAGAAAATATCTTCATTATGGTCTCTAGTTACTCTGAGTAATGGGAATTGCTATTTTTCATTAGGAAGTGAGAGGCTATGAAGATATTTTCACAATTTTATCATTTAACGATAAAGCTCAGTGGGAAGCCAGGCACACTGTGGATCTATGAAGAGTACATTCTTCATAGTGGCTCCATCTGTTTACACTTCCACCAGCAGTGAATAAGTCTTCATATTTCCCCAGTTCCTCATCAGTATTTGTTGTCATTTGTTTTCTTAATGATACCCATTCTATGTGTGGTGAGATAGAACCTTAAGACAATTTTAATTAGCATTTCCCTGATGGCTAAGGATATTAAACACTCACCTTCATTGTCCATTTGTATTTCTTCTTTTAAGAACTGTCTAGTCAATTCAATAGCCCATTCATTTATTGGATGATTTGGAGTGTTTTGGTGCTTAATTTTTGCAGTTCTTATTGGAGTTCCTCAAAAATCTAAAAATAAAACTGCCATTCTACCAGCTATGGCACTCCTGGGTTTATACAACAGAGATACTTGCACATCCATCTTTATTGATGCATAATTCACAATATCCAGGAAATGGAACCAACCTAGTTATCTGTCACAAGATGAATGGATAATGGAAAATGTGGTCCCATAATACAGTGGAATTTCCTTCAGCCATAAAAAATGAAATCATAACATTTGCAGGAAAATGGATGCATAGATGCAACTGGAAATCATTATCCTTATCCAAACAAGATGAACTCAGAATGAAAAACACCTTGTGGCTTCTCTTATATTCAGAACCTAGATTTAAAATGATATTGAAATGGCAACCCTACTCCATCTTGTTCTGGCTGACTTTTGCTTTACCTGTGTTTCTTCCCAGACGTTCCCACCCAGACAGCCATGAAAGCTGCACCTGTAGTTTCAGAGGGTACATTATTTCTACAATCCTGGGAAAGCTCCGACTAGCCCAGTAGCACATTCAGGTAGTACCTTCCCTTCCCAGCTATTCCTGCATTCCATGGAGCCCACTGTCTCTGCAATTAAGAGAAAACCTTGTTAACTGAAAACTTCTTTCTTAACTGACCTGCCCCTAGTCTGATGTAACTATAGTTACTGGCTTTGCCCCTGGCATGATGTAATTATGGTTTTAGGCTTTATAAATCCCACCCTGCCTCCCCTTGGAGTTGAGAGTTCTTTTGGGTGTTGGTCCCCTCTCCAGTTGCTGGCTAATAAGGGACTCCTAATTCAATCATTACTATGTGGCGTCCTCTGTGCCTTCTGCTTTGTATTACAATATGTATGTGTAGGAAAGCATGTGATTAAAAAAGCTGATGTGAGATTATCTGAGGGTAAGAAAAGTAACTAGATTGAGTGCGAAGAGAAATGAAGGAATGTGATAGGGAGGAGGGGAACAAATAAAAGCAAAGCATAATGACGTGTGTATGAAGATGCTATGAAACCCATTACTTTGTGTGGCCACTTATAAATTTTAACTTGCCACAGAAGGTATGAATGAAATTAGCCCTTATAACTATGACATTTGAAGAAAACATCCCCAATTCCCAGAGCTGCTGTGTGTATTCTCCTGTGATGTCTGAACCATCTTCATAACTCTGGTGTGATGTGTTCTCAGGATGAAGGTGAAAGGCAGGGAAATCACCTGCATGCTGCTCTCCCTCTCCGTGATCTGCCTGGTGGCCAATCCTGGGAGCAGGGCCTGCCCTCGCCTCTGTGCTTGTTATGTGTCCACAGAAGTGCACTGCACATTTCGGTACCTGACCTCCATCCCAGACAGCATCCCAGCCGATGTGGAACGCATCAATTTAGGGTGAGCAAGGCCCTACCTGTACCCTTTCTCAGAGTGGGGCCACTGACCATCCTGATGACTTGTCCCCAAAATACCTATTGACAGACTAACCTCAATCATTTTTCAATAATTTTCTTCTAAAATAACCTCTTAAGAATCTTACACTTCGGGGGCTGGAGAGATGGCCTAGCGGTTAAGAGCGCCGACCGCTCTTACAGAGGACCCGGGTTCGATCCCCAGCACCCACATGGTGGCCGAGAACCATCTGAAACTCCAATTCCAGGAGAACTCCAGTTCCAGGGGAATCCAAGACCCTCTTCTGACCTCTGCGGCATTGCACAACACGGGTGCACAGACTTGCATGCAGACAGTACATTCATACACATACAGAAATAAAATAAAATAAAATAAAAAGAATCTTACACTTCTTGGGTACAAAAAGCAACTTTTCCCTGGTACCCTTTTTTACTAGCACCTGAATGTAATTGTGAAGCAACTTCATTTGGGGTAATTTTTTTCCTGGAAAATAATGCAGTTTCTGTTAGTAATTAGGGCTGTCATACAAGCAAGGCATGACTGAGCAGATGGGAGTGACCTCCTATACATAAGAGGTAAAACACCACATCCTTTTATAAGGCTTTTTCAGATTTCTAAATACCAACAAGTAGATAGCACAGTGTTAAGTACCATAATTTATTGCTTATTTGAAATACATGACTAATTAAATCTGCCAAATATGGTGATATTTTAAGGTTTATGAAAAATTCCTTGCGTATATGTGAATTTACATGCAATGGCCCTCAGTGACTGCCTACTGCCCACTGTATCCAAACACCATCATGGGCACATGAACAATGCTATTATTCACCCTGGGAGGCTATAATAAAGAAATCAGACAGATGTAGTCAGTACAATTAATAAATACTGTGAGAGCAAACACAGTGCCTGGGGAGCAATCACCAACAGTAAGGACTAATGTCCGTTGTGTTCTTACCGTGTGCTGGCATTGAGCTTAGCACTCTGCGCCTATTCATCCGTTAATGCTCACAACACCTTTGGAATAGGTTCTGTTATCTGGAGTTTATAGCTAAGGAAAATGCGGCACAAAAAGGTTCTTGACCTTATCCAGGGTCACGCAAGCCTTGAGCACCTAAACGCTTCAATCGTATTCAATCACGTTGTGGGCTCAAGAGCTGATTACCTCCACCTGAATGGCCTTGGTCTTAACATTCACATAGAGAATAGTAGCAGATATGCCAACTAGAAATCACAGCGTAGGTATAAAGGTTCCAAGATAAGAATTCGAAGAGGTGAGCTGAAAGTCCAGGTGCAAAGTGAAGGTTTTTCAGTGAAGTTAAGCATTATAACTCAAGCATTTGAAAATCTCTTGGGAACACAAGTCAAACAAGAGCTTTTCTGTTTGTTTCTGCTTTGATGTTTGAGCTATAGTGGTCCACTGATGCCTACAGTGACATTTTATTTCAGGTACAACAGCCTAGCTAGATTGACAGGAAATGATTTTTATGGCCTGAAAAAACTGGAGTTACTCATGCTACACAGTAATGGCATTCACACAGTCACCGAAAAGACCTTCTCGGATCTGCAGGCCCTGCAGGTGAGAGGGGTGGAGGGCGGGGGTGGGTTACAGGTAAGATGAACCTATGAGGTGTACCCCCAAGGCTGCTCTTCAGAGTCAAATGAAAATAAACAATATACATCAGAGGCCAACATCAAGGAAGAATTTCTTTTTTAATTCAGCTATACATGTAAATTAGAATAATAAGAAAATCAGGGGACTACGGAGATGGCTCCGTGGGAAAAGTGCTTACATAAGCATGAGGGCCAAGTGTGATCCTCAGCACCCACATAAAAAGCCTGACATGAGAGATGGCTAAGTGGTTACGAGCTCCGACTGCTCTTGCACACCACCTGAGTTCGATTCCCAGCACCCACGTGGGGGCTAGGAACTGTCTTTAAGCCAGGCACATGCCTTTAATCCTAGCACTTGGGAGGCAGAGGCAGAGGCAGAGGCAGGAAAGTCCCAGACAGGTGACCTCCAGGTTCAATGAGTCTTAAAAAAAATGTGGAGAGCATAAATGAAGGCATCCAATGTTTGACCGCTGGTCTCCACACATGCACAGACAGGGGAAAAACCATACACACACACACACACACACACACACACACACACACACACACACACAGAAGGGAAGGGGAGGGGAGGGGAGGGGAGGGGAGGGGACTCTGGGTAGGTGAGAAACAGAAAGATTAAACAAGTCTGGGTATGAAAATGAGGAGAATACAGGGGACTCACATGAAGCTTTTGTCTGTGTATAAGCTTGAAGCTTTTGAGAAGCTAATTCACAACACATAATGTCTTTTCAGCTTTTTAATTGAAAGAAAACTACTCTCAAGGAAAAACATAATCCCTTAAAAATGTGCTCTTACACTCATAATTTGCATGCAGTGTAACAAAAATTAAGGCAATTATAGCCTTATAAAAGATAAAAGCCACTGTCCACAGAGCCTTTAACAATCAAGCCAGAGCCATGTTTGGCAGTTTTTCCCATGTGGGGAGCATCACATGAGGTGCGTGTACATGACTGGGGACTTGGCCACATCAGACTGTGTTTGAGGCATGTGTTTTCAGGAGGAATAGATCGCATATGCTCCATGGAATTTTCCATGTGTGTTTACTCCCTTGGCCAGGTTCCTCTCTGACATGAGAAACACTGGGTTTGAGGTTGAACTCCCAGGAAATATTTTGGGTAAATCTCTTCCTTGTTGTCAATTTGATTTTTCTTTATTTATTAAGGAACTTGTCATCCAGAAAAGCTGCTTCTACTGAGATGACAGCTTAGGTCAAATCAGAAAAAAATAAAATAGGATATTACCATTTTATTAGCATTTATGTTCTTTTTTGAAAGAAATTGTGAGTTTAACTAACTAGAAAGAGATTTGGAGAGTACTCTAGCATAATAAAATAGCCAAAGTTATTTTGTCTTTCAATGCAGAATCAATTAACTTCATATTATTCATAATGAAAACATGCCAGATATCCATCAGTGGATGACTGGTTAAACAGAATGTGTAACACGCATGCTGCTTAGCAACAGAAAGGAATGAAGGGTTGATGTGTGATACAGTGAGGATGGGTCTTAAAAACCTTGTTCTAGGTGAAGGAAGCCAGGAACAAAAGGCTGCATATTGGATGAGTCTATTTATATGAAATGTTTACAACTAAATCAATAGCAACAGAAAGTAAACAAAAAGTTTCATAGTGTTAGCAGAAGGAAGAAAATAACTGCTGGTCTTTATTTGGGGGAAATGAACATTTTCTAAAATTAGATAGTAGAGATAGTTGAATAACTTTGTAAATATATGGAAAGTCAATATTCTATGTGCTTTGAGAAGGCAGATCTTAAGGGATTAAGGCAGGAGTATAAGGAAATAAGACAGGTCAATAGGAGAAAAGTAAGTTAAATATGTTTTCTCTCACAAGTTGAATATATAATATGTGTTTGTATGCATGTGTGTCTGTGTCTCTATATGTGTGTCTGTGTGTCTATGTCTCTGTGTGTCTGTGTCTCAGTGTATGTCTGTGTATATGTATCTGTGTCTGTGTGTCTTTACATGTGTTTGTGTTTCTATGTATATGTATGTTCATGTGTATGTATGTGACTCTGTCTGAATATGTGTGACTGTGTGTATCTGTTTGTCTTTGTGTATATTAATGTGTCTGTGTGTATGTCTCTGTGTGTGTCTATGTATGTGTCTGTGTGTGTCTCTCTCTCTGTGTCCATGTATGCATGTGTCTCTGTGTACCTGTGTCTGTGTATCTGTATGTGTGTCTGTTTCTATATGTTATATGTGTATGTCTATGTCTGTGTGTTTTTCTGGATCTGTGTCTCTATATGAATGTGTGTGTGTGCGTGCACATGTGCACACGTGTGTATGTGTGTGTGTGTGACATAAAAGCAGAAAGGGGATCATCTGGGGGAGGCTGAGAACCAGCTGGAAAAGAGACAGGAGACAATAGAAGGTAATGGGACAAATACAGACAAAAGACGACATGATGCCAATATGTGGAAATGTCAAAATAAAATCTTCTTTGTTTGCTAAAAACATTAATTAAAAGAGAAAAAGAAGTTATTTTGCATATGAATTATATTTCAATAAAACTATTACAAATGAGGAAAATTAAAGTCCATGTATATTTTTCTCTTACTCAAGCTCAGCTAGTCTTAAATTCATTTAAATTGTTTCTTATTAGCTGAGCATGGCGGTATATGCCTTTAATCCCAGTACTTGGGAGGCAGAAGCAGGCAGGTCTTTGTAAGATCCAGGCCAGCCTGGTCTATTTACATAGTGAGTTCCAGGCCAGCAGGGAGATCCTGTCTCAAAAAAAAAAAAAAAAAGACATAACACTTTAATTTGGGAAGTTTTCAACCATACACAAATGCAGACAGACGGAAGAGAGTAATGAACTCAGTTAACCATCGGGGGAGGAAAGGGAAGCCACTCAACAAAGCGCAAAGCACGTGCACAGGAGAGGACCTGGAGAGGGAGATGAATGAGAACAGAGTGGAATGACACGTGTATGTAAATTCCACAAGGAAACCCATTACTGTGTATTCTAATCTGAAAAAATTAATAAAGGAAGAAATAAAAACTCACATGGCACATTACCCAGCTGCAAGTCACCTGTGGGACCAGAGCCTGTGTCACCTGCACTCCTATGCCCCACATTCCACTTAGCAACTTGGTACTGTGCATCATACATCTATAGAACGGAATGTTAAAGGAAACTTTAGAAACAACCACAATGTCACTATCTTGTGCACAATTTTAGCAGTATCTTCTTAATATTAACAAGCGTTTATGTATGTGTGTTCTGATTTATCCAGTCTTCACATTTAATTAGGAACTGATTTGTTTACATACGATTCTTCCTAAAGCAGGCACATTACATGGGATTAATCTCAATGTGTTAAGGATAGATGTTTCTCACATGTGAAGAATCCCCTGGAAAAATAAATAGATTCATCTCTTTATTCATAGGTCTTAAAAATGAGCTATAACAAACTCCAAAAAATTCAAAAAGATACTTTTTATGGACTGAGGAGCTTGACCCGGCTGCACATCGACCACAACAGCATTGAGTTCATCAACCCTGAGGCCTTTTATGGACTCACTTTGCTCCGCCTGGTGCATTTAGAGGGAAATCGGCTCACAAAGCTCCATCCAGACACGTTCGTCTCACTGAGCTACCTCCAGATATTTAAAATATCTTTCCTTAAGTACCTGTACTTATCAGATAATTTCCTGACCTCCCTCCCAGAAGAGATGGTTTCTTATATGCCAGACCTAGAAAGCCTTTATCTGCATGGAAACCCATGGACCTGTGACTGCCACTTGAAATGGTTGTCTGATTGGACACAGGGCAAACCAGGTATCTGTATGTTTATTTCCTAGTGCTCATTAAATAGAGGAACCCATGGGAAGTGTTTTGTCTATACCGGAATGTTCTAGGTAATTAAGCTGCAGGGAAAATGGGTCACAGTCAATTCTGTACGTCCACTGTCTGTGTTTGTGCCACAGTGATAAAGTCAGGAAGTTATGTCAAAGACCTGTGGTCTATGAGGCTGAAATTCTTTACCAATTGGCATGTTGCATAAAAACATTTGCTCATCATTGGCTTAGAGAATTGAGCCCATGATTCGTGGCCTGCCTGCCAGGTCTACTGGTGTGGCCCAGGTCTATTCTCAGCCTCACTTCCTCTGTAAAACCCTCGTCCCCTCTCCCTTCTCAGACACATAGGCACTTTTTGCTCCAACCCTGTACTTTCTGTGTCTCAGCACTCATCCTACTGCTTCTCCAGCCTGAAGCTCTTCTGTTCCTTCAACTCTATGTAACTCCCAACCAGCAAACTCAGCTTCACCCTCACCCTTCTGGGGAGCCACCCTGCTCCTATGCCTTTCCGTATCAGAGTACTGACTTCATTTCTGTAGTTTGTCTGTTTCTATTCTTGAAAGAATAACATGTTATCTTCGTAGAATTAGACAGTTGCTGCCTTTTCTATGTCAAATTTATCTGTCTCTAGCTCCTACAATGTACCTGAAACTGAAGAGGTACTTAATAATTTTTGTTGAATTGTTTATTAATTATATAATCATTTCAGTCAGTGGTGAAAATAAATGAGTTTACCAGCTACCTACCTACTAGATACCTATGGTCTTAATATGTCCTAAACACATACATATATATGTATAGGTGTGTAAAATGATGCATAAATATGTATTAATATGTGTGTGTCATATGTACCAATATACAATAATATACATGTCATATACATGCACACATATGTGTCAAATAATTAGACAAATGCTCTAGGCTTAACATCTTTCATGTGTAAATAAAGAGTTCTACCTGTGCCTTTGATATCTTACCAACAATCTTTATAAGACCCATAAATCAATCAAATCAACTTTACACTTAGAAATATTTTCAGCCAGGCATGATGGTGCACCTTCTAAGTGAATCCTCAAATAAATTGTTCTAAAGCGTGATTCAACTCTGCTTTTTGGACCCAAGAATGCACAGAATCCTTGGATAGAAAATAGTGATCAAACACTTGCCTTTAATCCCAGCACTCGGGAGGCAGAGGCAGGCATATCTCTGTGAGTTCAAGGCCAGCCTGGTCTACATAGCAAGCTCCAGGCCAGCTGGGACTAACGGGAGACCCTGTCTCAAAAAAAAAAAAAAAAAAAAAAAAAAAGAATCAAATAACAAACAATATAGGCTACTAGTAATGTGTACCAGTATGTGACAGAATTGAAGACAAGACAATAGAGTGATGATGATCTTTCTTGGCGTGCAGGTGATGATAGCTGTATTAAGACTACCAAGTGACCAATACTTGCCATAGAGCATCTTCAAGCATCTCACTTTATAAACGTGGTCTTAGAATTGGTCCTACCAACTGCCTGCTTTCTCACCAGTTCCTTTCATCCTCTGTCTACTTTCCTTCCTTCTTACCTGAACTGAATCTTTCCTGCACATCTCCTGCCCAAGAACAAAGACATACAGATCAACAAACAGAGCTAACTGTCCTGTGGGAAGACAACTATCCAAACAAGACATTCTAATGGTGAGTGGTAAAGGGCAGAATAGGGAAAATAAAGGGTACCAGGAGAAGGCAGAGCAGAGGCCTACTTGAAATTAGTGCTGTTTGGGCTGAGCCCTTGAGATGTGTAGTTAGTGATGGAAGAGGACATTTAGGTAGGGAGGGTATAGGGGGTGGAGGGAATAGCTTAGGCCAGAGCTTGGCATAGAATGACGGGGCTGAGGAATGGAAAGCACTGTGTGAGACTGAAAATTGATGTGGAGAAGAAAATGGAAGTGGCCCATTCAGATTTGCATTTGAGGCAAACACAAGGCCTGATAATTCTAGTCCAGGTGCAAGCAATAGTCAGCATACAAGGTGTAACATACCAAGATGTGATCATAATTGTGCTAGGAGATTTAATTAAGCCTGATGTGGCCATGTTCTCTTCTTCATGTGGGTTCAGCCAGAGTTCAACAAGAGGTAAAAGACACAGCTGTTAGCAGGTGGCATTGGAAGAAGTTCCTTGTGATTGTTCAAAGCTTTTCATTCTTCTGACCTACTTCCTCCATACAACTTTAGACCATAAAATTTACTGAATAATAACTGACCAAATATCTGTGACATAACTGCACACTGAAGTGCAGTAGTGTTCCCTTGTCCATGAAGGACACATTCTAAGACTCATAGTAGATGCAGAAAACCATAGTTTTTACCAAACAGTGCTACGTTTGTCTTAACTAAACTCTTAATCCATGTTGGCCCTAACATTTGCAATTTAAGTGCAGTAGTAAATTAGCACAAGTTTCATTTCCTTTCTTCATAATTTCATACATTACAGATTGATTTCTCTCATAGATCTTAGACAGAAGTGTGTTTATTTTCTCTCCCTAAGTTGAAAACATTCATCTGAAAGGACCATGTTCATGGGTTCTCTCTGGCATATCTGAATTTGACAGCATCACCACTTTTTTGTTTGGGGAATTATTAATAAAATAAGGGTTACTCAAACACAACACGATGATATCATGAAAGTCCAGGAAATACCTGAAGTAGCTTTGAGTAACTAGTAGGCATGTATCATACAAGTGAGGAACATGGGTACACCATTTTGTTTCTCTAGATAAGGAAATGATTCACTCAGATAATACCAAGTAAAATATTTATCAGCTGCTTTCTAGGAAGAATAAATACAGCCATGACTAAGTCTGTCAACCCCTTGTGCTCATGCATATTATATTATATTGCTGCAGGATGTGTAAACAGTATGCTTTCTGGAAATCATTTCAGGTCATAAAACATAGAAATCCAGTCATTAAACATGGAATTTTCCAAATTGTTTTAAGTTCTAGTTAAATAATTTCTTTTAAATGTTCATGTATTGGTTTTATAAAGACTCTACAGCCAAAAAAATTAATTATTTTTTCCTAGATGTTATAAAATGCAAGAAAGACAGAAATACTTCCAGTCCTCAACAGTGTCCCCTCTGCATGAACCCCAAGATCTATAAAGGCAAACACTTTGCTACAGTAGCAGCTGAAGCTTTCCTGTGTACAAAACCAACCCTTGACCCATCTCTGAAGTCCAAAAGCCTGCCTATTCTGGAAGATAGTGAATCTGCCTCCATTTTAACCCAAGACTTCATGGCACCTTTAGGCTCCCTGACTTTGAACATGACAGACCTCTCTGGGAATAACGCTAATATAGTTTGCAATGTCCAAAGGCCCTCCAGGACACTGCCCATTGCATTCACGGAAGAAAATGACTACATCATGCTAAATGTGTCATTTTCAACAAATGTGATATGCAGCATAGATTACAGTCACATTCAGGCAGTGTGGCAAATTCTAGCCTTGTACAGTGATTCTCCTCTGGTACTAGAAAGAAAGCCCTTGTTCGCTGAAGCTCCAACGCTGTCTTATGAATATAAACAGGTGGCTCTTATGCCAGAGGAAACTTTTACCAGCATAGAGGCTGATCTCAAAGCAGATCCTTCTTGGTTAATACAAGATAAAATTTCCTTGCAGCTCAACAGAACTGCTACTACACTTAGCACATTACAGATCCAGTTCTCATGTGGTGTTCAAATCACTCTACCAAGGGCAGAGACAAGCCTTGTGACTCAGGGACTCAAATGGACCATGATTTTGAGGAGGAACAATACCAAACTGGATCACACTGTCGTTGCCGGTGGCACCGTTTCCCTGGACTGCCCAGGCCATGGTGACCCTTCACCTTACTTGGAGTGGCTTCTAGCTGATGGGAGTAAAGTGAGAGCCCCTTATGTCAGTGAGGATGGAAGGATCCTAATAGACAAGAATGGAAAATTGGAACTACAGATGGCTGATAACTTTGACAGTGGCCTTTACCACTGCATAAGCACAAATTATGCTGATGCAGATATTCTCACCTTCAGGATAACTGTGGTGGAGCCTGCTGTAGAAGCCAGGCATGGAAATGAGGTTCAGCAAACAGTGTTTACTGGTGAGACACTCAACCTTCCATGCCATTCCACTGGTATTCCGGATGCTTCTGTTAGCTGGGTTCTTCCAGGGAACACTGTGTTCTCTCAGTCATCAGGAGACTCAAGTGACAGACAAATTCTTAACAATGGGACATTAAGAATATTACAGGTCACCCCCAAAGACCATGGGCATTATCGTTGTGTGGCAGCCAACCCATCAGGGGTGGACTTTTTGATTTTTCATGTTTCTGTCCAAACAAAAGGTCAAAGGCCAGTAGAGCATGATGGGGAAGCAGATGGGTCTGGTCTGGAAGAACTTATTTCCAATGCTCGAGGCAAGTATCCGCTACAGCCTCTGAAACCCTCTACATCAGCTTTGACAGAGGCAGAGGTTGGAAATCAAGTGTCAAATGTACATAAAAAGAGCAACTATTGGGACTCAAAACAGAGGTGGCGGGGAGATTCCACAAAGCGGCGTTTCAGGGAGCACAGGAGGCAGTTTCCTCCCTCCGCTCGGAAAATTGACCCACGACATTGGGCAGCACTTTTAGAGAAAGCAAAAAAGAGTACTGTGCCTGAGAAACAAAGTGTCACGACAAAGCCACTGCCTCTGGCCGCCCCACTTGTGGAGATCCCGGATGAGGATGAAGACTCTTCAGGCATGCTTTCTCTAGAAGAATCTGTGGTTCCAAAAACTAAAGCTTCTAGTGTCTCAGCAAAGACAGCTACTGCTGACTTGAGACCAGTAACTCATGGCTTTGTGACAAATATAACTTCTGGCACAGATGTCTCCACAACTGTAAGTCCACAAATACTGCAATCCAAACATCTTATAGATTTCAACCTACCTAAAGCTATTAATATTCTACCTGTGCCAAAGAATAAAAACTCAACTAGAACAAGGAAAATGGAAGTTACGGCCAACCCAAATTCAGTCACTATCTTTCCATCAGTACCTGGATTAACTGACTACCCCCAGGACGCTGTCCAGGTCGGGAGAAGAGAAGCATCTTTCCAAAGTGCATACCCAGTAACAGCAGGAAATGTGGTCACAGATGGCCCTATGAATGTGCTTAGAAGCACTACCAACAAAGTTGATATAGTTGTACAGTCAGTAAATCCCACAGACAATCATGGCCCACAGACTCCTGCAACAGTAGTCAGCAAAGCCAGGACTCATCACATCTATTTTCACACTGCACAAGAGCTTAGCACCCCCAAGCCTGCTTCCGGTTCATACACTGCTGCTCCTCTGGTTCAGATCCCTAGAAACAATACTGCCAACCTCCCATTTTCCAGACGCTTTGGGAGACAGAGGAAAATTTGGGGCAGAGGGCGAATTATCAGCCCATATAGAACCCCAGTTCTCCGGCGGCATAGATACGGAATTGTAAAGCCAGGATTCAGACGACCGGTTAACAGAAGTAGTGCATTTTCAGCCACAGAGCTCCATGAGATGTGCCCATCCTGTCCTTCCACAGAGAACATCACCCAGACTACAGCAGTGTTGTTGGTTCTAAGTTCATCCCCTAGCACCGTTCCCAAAAGTGACGTTGCCAGGGTCATAACAGAAGAGCCTACAGCTGTGATCCAGGATTTTTCGTTAGTATTTAAGAATATGCAAAATGTAGACATTGAGAAAACAGCAGCCACCATAAAATATTTCAGCACTGAAAGTCTCCAAGGAACTGATGCATTCGTGACTTCCACTCCAACATCTACATCTCTGGAAAATACTCTCATAAGCAATAATGGTCATCCAAGTGTGTCTAGCCCCAGTGAAGCTGAAGGCAGTTTTGTGGTGACATCTCCACCTCCAGTTCCCCTTACCATACCCTCAATGCCAACTAAGACATCTAGCACAAAATTTTCAAGAAGGAAAATTCCCTGGAATCATATCTTTGTAAATAACCATAACCAAAGAGGGATAGTAAAGAATCTGCATCAGTTTGTTTTACAAAAGAACACAGCAACAGTGTTTCCTAAAATACTTCCCATTTTACCCACAGATAAAGGCTCTCCCTCACATTCCACAACACACTCAGCAAGTCTAATGCAAATTCTGTCTGCAACAAAGGCTGGCCCTCAGCACAATGCCACTGAATCACACAGTGCCAGAAACCTCCAACCAGGCAAAGAGTTGCCCTTCCCACCCTTTCTGCCCACCCTTCCTACCACCACAAGCAAGAGCTCTACTACAGTGGCCTCCCTATCTGTGGAGACAGCCACAGTAGCAGCTCCCACCGCCCCTGCATCTGTTGTTATCTATAGAACCCAAACATCAAGCCCCAAAGACAAGAAAGACCAAATAAAGGAGCCTCTGAACAAGAACGATCGAAACACCACTCCCACCCAGAGTTCTGGCTTCACTGTGTTCCCTGCCGCATCAGCGGACACTTCCATTAAGCACAGCATCTCTGCTTTTACTCAATCCCCACTACAAGACACCCATAGAATTATAAGCACAGCTGGTCTTCCCTCAGGAACTCTTAGTGTCACAGGTGTTACCGAAGAGTTTCCCCAGGAACACACAGATACCTCGAGGAGCATAACTGTTTCTGAAACAGCTTTGTTCATCAGCAAGTCACAGGAAAATATCACCGTGAAGAACAATTCAGCAGCACCAGCATTTCCCAGCAGCAGTGAGGCTCCTCTAATGCCAGTTCCTACCTCTCCTCACTTCACTCAGAGTGCAGTTACAGACAGTGAGGCCCTGCCAGTTTTCAAGATGGTGACGAATACAATGGCCACCAGCCTTGAAGCTTCAAGGCACAGTACAGACCCGCAGCAATCCTGGCCAGAGGTCCCAACACCTCCAGAGGCTCACCCAAATCCTGAGCTCATACCCAGTGCCACTCACTACTCTAATATGTTCCCTTCCACTCCTGTGTCAACACTAAGAATGGATAAAGCACAGAATCCTAAGTGGAATCCCACTCCCTGGCCAGAAAAACAATTTCAGCACAAGTCATACTTAGAAACTGTTGAAGAGGACAAACAGCCAGCAGTGATCACATGGTCCCCTCTCAGCTTCCCAGAGGGCAGTGCTTATGTTTTACATAGAGATGAGCAGAAGAATGAAAAGAAGAGTGGTTTTGGTAAGAAACCAGTTCAAAAGCCAACTTCTGAACTCCTTCCCTCTGACGTTCTGTCTAAGAATATATTGAAAAGACCCAGAATAACCGGAGGAAAAGCTGCAAGTTTTACTGTTCCAGCTAGCTCAGATGCCTTTCTTCCCTGTGAGGCTGTTGGAAACCCCCTGCCCACCATCCGTTGGACCAGAGTCTCATCAGGTATTAGAAATTGTTTACTTCACCAGGCATGGTGGCACCCACCTTTAATCCTTGCACTTGAGAGGCAGAGGTGAGCAGATCTCTGTAAGTTCAAGGCCAGCCTCGTCTACAGAGTGAGTTCCAGGACAGCCAGAGCTACAGGGAGAACCCCGTCTCAAAAAGACAAAAAAAGAAATTGTTTACTTCAATTATGAAGCAGGCACAAGAATACATGTTTCAGAGTTATGTCTCTCCAGAGAATCAGCTCCAGTTTTAAATTTCTTCAAAATATAAAACTATTAATATCCTCATTTGATATTTATATATTTTGGCTCCATTAGAAATTTTTTTAAATATGTCCACTAAGAACAGTTTTGAGGGCTAACTAGACAACTCAGCTGGCAAAAGCACTTCCTGCCAAGCCTGATGACCTGAGTTTAGACCCCAAGATCCACATAGTAGAAAGTGAGAACTGACTCCCAGAAGTTGTTCTCTGATCGCAACATCTGCACAGTGCATGTGTGTTCCCCCCATAAAAATGAATACTGTGGCCAGGTGTGGTGGTGCACGCCTTTAATCCTAGCACTTGAGAGGCAGAGGCAGGTGGATCTTTGTGAGTTCAAGGCCAGCCTGGTCTACATAGCGAGTTCCAGGACAGCGGGAGCTACAGAGAAACCCTGACTCAAAAAGGCCCAAAAAAAAAAAAAAAATGAATACTGTGTAATAGTAGTAACAATTCTAAAGAACAGTTTTTAGACTAGATGTAGTGGCATATGCCTGTACTCACAGCCCATGGCCAGACTGGACCACATAGCAAATTCAAGGCAAGGTTGGGTTGCATAATGAGATCCTGTCTCAGTTTTGAAAACTGTGTTTACAGAATGTTTTTTTAATCATTTTTCTTTCCTTTATTTTTATTTCATGTGTATGAATGTTACCTCTGTGTGTGTTTAAGTGCACCCATGTCGTGCAATGCCTGAGGAGGACAGAAGAGGGTGTTAGATCTCCTGGAAATGGAGTTACAGACAGTTGTTAGCTGCCATGTGGGTGCTGGTATCTGAAGCCAGGTCTTCCATAAGAACAACTAGTGCTCTTAACCACTGACCCATTTCTCCAACCCCCAGAATGTTTTTTTAAAAACATACTTTGAAAGCAGAGTATACACCACACACACGCACACACACACACACACACACACACACACACAAACACAAACACACATTATACAATCCTTTGAAAAGAATTGTCATTATGCTGAATTATCTGATTTTAAATGTTAAACTATGTAAATCAAAAATTGAGAAATAGCTTTAGCAATCTGAAGTCTAGATTTTCCTTAGTTTAAATGGTTTTGTTAAGCTATCGTCAGTAGCCAAACAAAAACAAAGCTTCATGTTTTCTATCTAGTCTTGATGATATATATATATATATATATATATATATATATATATATATATGTATATGTATATAAACTTTTTTTGTCTTCTCAGGACTTGAACTGTCTCAAAGACCACAGCAAAGCAGGTTCCATGTGCTTCCCAATGGTACCCTGTCCATCCAGAAAGTCAGTATTCAGGACCGTGGCCAGTACCTGTGTTCAGCATCTAACTCAGTGGGTACAGACCGCCTTTATGTCACCTTGTCTGTGGTTTCCTATCCCCCCAGAATCCTGGAGAGAGGTACTAATGAGATCACGTTTCACTCTGGAAATACTGTGGAACTGAAGTGTAGAGTGGAAGGTAGGCCGAGCCCTACAATTTCCTGGATTCTGGCAAACCAAACAGTGGTCTCAGAAACATCTAAGAGAAACAGAAGGGTCCTGCTAAGACCTGATGGAGCCTTGGTCATCCATGATCTGAGTATTTATGACCGTGGTCTTTACAAATGCATAGCCACCAACCCAGCCGGCCAGGATTCACTGCTGGTTAAGGTACAAGTAATCACAGCCCCCCCTCTAATTCTAGAGCAAAAGAGGCAAGTCGTTGCTGGGACTTCGGGTGAAAGCTTGAAACTGCCTTGCACTGCAAAAGGAACTCCCCAGCCCAGTGTTCACTGGGTCCTCTCTGATGGGACTGAACTAAAACCATTGCAATTGACTCATTCCAATTTGTTCTTGTATTCAAATGGGACTCTGTATATAAAAGACATTGCCCCTTCAGACAGTGGCACTTATGAATGTATTGCCACCAGCTCCTCTGGCTCAGAAAGAAGGGTGGTGACTCTAACAGTGGAAAAGCGAGAGACAGTCCCCAGGATAGAATTTGCTTCCCCAAAATGGACAGAGGTGAATTTGGGTGAGAAATTACTACTGAATTGCTCAGCAACTGGGGATCCCAAACCTAGAATAATCTGGAGGTTACCATCCAAGGCTGTCATCGACCAATGGCACAGGTAAACCCACACCTTTATGTTAGAATTATTTCCTTTATCTATTTAGTTGTCAAAATTGTAAAATGGAAAAGTTACAAGGCTAGACGTAGTGTCCGAGACTACACAGCTGCACACAGAAGTGACTCTGTATAAAGAAATGCATTCCTCTTGAGATCACCTGGAGCATTAGACTAATTTTGTATTCAGGTGATCTCAAGTGGAATGCCAGATTCTGGAAACTAGATAGGCAAAGTCAGAGTAAGAATCTTCTTTGCCTTCACATTTGTGGCAGGTTTTCTTTTCTATTTTTTTCTTGTGGCAGCCTTAAACATGGCAACTGTTTCAAGTGATCACAATTTTGCATGCCAAAAAAGAGAAGTAAACATTTGTGACACAATCAAAGCTCTAAAAATACACTTTATATTTTACTCAGCAGTTTCTTATAAGACATTTTATACTTTAGATTCATCAAGTCATAATTTCTTCTTTCTTAAAATTGTGAAGCACTTTAAGAAAATCACAACATTAAGACCTCAGAGCAAAATGTATTCAAAGCTTTCACAACCTTGATGTTGTCTGATACAGTAATACAAAAGTTTTCCTAGTATGCTCATGTATAGACATACTGGTATTCATTTATAGGTGGTTTTCCTTATATATTAAATTCTGTCCTTGAAAAGCAATAGTTTAAGCTGGGCATGGTGGCACATGCCTTTAATCACAGTACTCGGGAGGCAGAGGCAAGTGGATCTCTGAGTTCAAGGCCAGCCTGGTCTACAGATCGAGCTCCAGGCTAGCTGGGATTAAAGGGAAACCCTGTCTCAAAAATACTATAAAAAGCAATAGTTATAGCTTGCGAATGATAAACTGTTGTGATTTCCATGGCTTTGTGGAATGTTTTTCCACAATTCTAGAAAAGTTGGAGATGAGCACCTTTTCATTTAACATTTATTCATTAATTTAAAAAAATCAAGATGGAAAATATACATAATAGATATGAATTTACATGGACCCTTAGGAAGTATATAGATTTGTTCTACTGTTATGATAAGTAGTACTAAATATAATGAACAGATGGGATTTTTAACTCAAACATAAATGTTAATTTTCAGGTTTTTTAGTTGTCTTCAAAATTATCTTAAGTATTGAATTGCAATTCATTTTGATGTAAATTTTCAGGTGCTGAGCTACAAAGTATGAAGCACATGCTTGTGTTTATTTTACCCACTACGTGAATAGTCGTTGCCACATAACTACCTCCAGCGCCTCCTTCACCAGCCTGCATTTCTTTGCACACTGTCAGTACTCTCGTTTTTCCCCTGAGAATCTTTGTAGATCTTCTGAACCCTTTGTGCTTCTACCTGAATTGTGGGATTGTTTTGTTTACTTCTTGGAAGAACGTTATTGGTATTTCGAATGATTGGATTTGCATTGAATCCATAGATTAGTGATATTAATTTATTTGATCATGAACATGGGATATTCTTTCCATTTTGTGACCTCTATGACGTATTTATGTTTTATCATGTTTATTGTGGCAAATCTTTTACTTCTTAGATGACATTTTCTTCCTAAATACTTTGGAGTTTTTTTCCCATAGCTCTTTTTAAAATTTTTAAAAAATTATTTATTACTTTTTATGTATATGAATGAACTCTCTGCATGTTAGGTTGGTGCACCCCCGTGTCATGCAATGCCGCGGAGGTCAGAAGAGGGCATCAGATTCCCATGGAACTGGAGTTAAAGACGGTTCTTAGCCACCATGTGGGTGCTGGAAATCGAACCCAGGTCCTCTGCAAGAACAGTCAGTGCTCTTAACCACTGAGCCATCTCTCCAGCCCATTTTTTCCCATAGCTCTTATGAATAGAAATGGGAGGGTTTTTTCAGAAAGTTCATTATGGGTATGTTGATTCGCTGCAACTTTATTGAAAGATTAAAAATTCTAAAAGCTTTATGATGCAGTGTTTGGTTTTTTTTTTTAATTTTTTATTTCTGTATGTGTATGAATGTACTGTCTGCATGCAAGTTTGTGCATCCGTGTTGTGCAATGCTGTGGAGGTCAGAAGAGGGTGTCAGATTCCCCTGGAACTGGAGTTCTCCTGGAACTGGAGTTTCAGATGGTTCTCGGCCGCCATCATGGCATCTGAAAATATCAATAATTTAACTTCTTCCTTTCCAATTTAGATGCCTTTAATCCTTCTGTTCCAATAGTTTTTGCTAAGACTTTCTGGACTGTACTAAGGGTGGTGGAAGCAGAGCAGATCTTGTCCTAATAGCAGAAGACATACTTCCAGCATTTAACTTTTCAGTGTGATATTCACTAGGTTTTTCATATATGACACTTAACATTTTGAGGTATATTATTTTAATATCTAATTTGAGTTCTTATCATAAAAGGATATTGAACCCTATCAAATGCTTTTTCTCCATCTCTAGAGATGATCATATGGTTCTTGTCCTTGATTGTGTTGTATTGCTTATTGATTTGCAAATGTGAAACCATCCTTGCATCCCAGGGGTGAATATCAGTTGAGCTTGGTCTATGACCTTTTTAATATTATGTTGAAATATTTTGTTGATAAATTTTATATTTATGTTCATAGGGGATATATGTCTATTGTTGCTGTATCTTTGTCTGGTTTGTGAATGCTGGCCCTTTAAAAATACATTGGCAGCCAGGCATGGAGGTGCATGCTTTTAATCCCAGCACTCCGGAGGCAGGCAGATCTCTGTGAGTTCAAGGCCAGCCTGGTCTACATAGAGAGTTCTTGGCCCACTGGGGCTACAGGGAGACCCTGTCTCAAAAAAGGCCAAAAAATATGTTGGCAGAATCACAGGCATTTCTATTTGATTTTTAAATTTTTTTATTAATTTTCTTTTCTGTGAATGAATGTATTTCCTGGATGGGTGTAAGAGCACCCATATTGTTCAGCGCTCACAGAGGTCAGAAGAGGGTATCCCATCCCCTTGGAACTAGAGTTACAGATTGTTGTTAGCTACCATGTTGGCGCTGGGAACTGAACCCAGGTTCTCTGCAAGAGCAGCCAGTGCTCTTAACCCCTGAGTCATTTCTCCAGCTGAAAGGTCCTAGGATTTTTTTTTTTTTTTTTTAGAGACAGGGTCTCCCTGTAGCCCCAGCTGTCCTGGAACTCACTCTGTAGACCAGGCTGGCCTTGAACTCACAAAGATCCGCCTGCCTCTGCCTCCTGAGTGCTAGGATTAAAGGCGTGCGCCACCACGCCCGGCAGGATTTTTTTTTTTAAGTAGGAGACATTTCATTACTGCTTCAATGGCATTACTCTCCAGCAATCTGTTTACAACTATTGTATTTTCTTGCTCAGTTTTAATACATTGTATATGTTCAGGAATGTGCCTAAATCCTCTAGGCTTCACAGGATTTATCCTATAATTATTCATAATAGCTTTTTGTAATCTCTTTTATTTGTGCAGGATAGATGTATTAGTCAGGGTGCTCTTGAGAAACAGAACCAATAGAATGAGTATATATTTAAAAGGGATTTACTAGACTGGCTTACATGAGTCTGAGTATCCAACAATGGCTGTCTTTAGACTGGAGAGGCTGAGAACTGGTAGCTGCTCAGTGCCTGAGGCTGGGTGCCTCAGCAATTCCCATGAGGTGATAAGACCAAGAGGATTCCTGGGAAGCTGCTGGCCTCAAAGAAGTTGAGTTCCAATGTCAGTGCAGGATGGTAGGCACAGTGATAGTAATAGGGCTGGCGGCAGCAGCCGAGCAGATGAGCTTAAAAATGAAGGCAAGCCGACCGCTCTTGCAGAGGACCCGGGTTCGATCCCCAGCACCCACATGGTGGCTGAGAACCGTTTGAAACTGGAGTTCTAGGAGAACTCCAGTTTCAGGGGAATCTGACACCCTCTTCTGGCCTCTGCGGCACTGCACGACACAGGTGCACAAACCTACATGCAGATAGTACATTCATACACATACAGAAATAAAAAAAATGAAGGCAAGCAGGTGTCTTTCTCTATGGACTTCCTTCTATCTGGGCTGTTACTGGAAGATGCTGCTCATATTTAGAGTGTCTTCCCACTTAAACCTAATCAAGAAAAATCCCTTAACAGTCAAGCCTAGAGGTTAATACAAGCTAAACAATCACAAGGGTGCCCAAGGGTTTATCTCTTCGGTGATTCTAAAGCCTGTCAAATTGACAAAATTAACTATCATAACAGTCATAATGGTTCATTTTTTATTTCTGATTTATATAGTTCTCTTTTCTATTCAATTCTGTAGGTAAAGGTTTGGAAATCTTATTTATCATTTTAAAGAACACACATCTCATTGGTCTTTTTTGTCGTGGGGGTTTGGTTTTATTTTGGTTCTAATCTTATTTTCCTTCAATTCATTTGGATTTGTTTTGTCTTCACTTTTTAACTCCTTGAGAACACTTGTTTGAAACCTCCTCTTTCTTTGTCTCTGATATATACATATATTACTATAAATTTCTCTCTCAATTTTGCATTTGCTGTAAGTATACAAATTTTGGTATATTCTAATTTTCATTAGTTTCTAAAATTATTTCTCTTTTAATTTTTCAATTACCCTTTGGTCATTTAGGAGCATGTTATTTAATCCCCACCTATGTATATACTTTTTTTCTTGTAGAATTTTATTTGTGGTCTGAGAAGATGCATGAATTTTGTGGTCTGAGAAGTTGCATGATATGATTTCCTTTTTAAAAATTTTGTTGAGGAACTGGAGAGATGGCTCAGTGGTTAAGAGCACTAGCTACTCTTGTATCCGGGTGGCACCACATTGGGCACATGCATTTATAATTGTTTTATCTTTTTCCTAGCTTCTTTTGTTGTGGTGCTAAACATCATGACTAAAAGCAACTTAAGGGAAGAAAGCGTCTATTTCAGTAAAAAGATTAAAATCCATCATTGAGGGAGTCAGGGCAGAAGCTCAAGACAGGAACTTGAAGCAGCTGGACCGCTGGCTCATGCTCAGATAGGATCCTTACACAGCCCCTACTCACCTGCTAGGGGTGGTGCCACTCCCAATGGGCTGGCCAGTCTACCTCAGCAGTCATCAGTCCAAACAAGCTCCCACAGACACACCAATCTGGCTGGGGAAATCCCTCAACTGAGGTTCTCTCAGTTGACTCCAGGCTGTGTCCAGTTGACAGCTGAAACTAGGATAATCTTGTTGACTTGATTCCTTTACCAGTACACAAACAGCCTCTTGTCTCTTTGTAGTTTTTCACATGAAGGCTGCTTTACTTGCTATGAGCCTCATTCCTTTTGCTTGGTATACTTTCTTCTAATCTTTCCATTTCAATTATGTGTATCTTACATGTGAATGAATTTCTTATATGCAACATATAGTTGGGTCTTATTATTTTATGCACCAACTTAAATCTTTCAACTGGAGAATTTAATCATTTATAGTTAAGGTTACTATTGATCCCTTGTGTCATTTTTTAAAACTCCTTTCTACTTGTTTTGCAGTTTGTCTCTCATTGCTTATCTTTGTGATTTAGTAGTTTCCTGTCACAGGTGTGATGGTCTTCTCTCCCCCTTTGTGTAGTTCTTCTTTTAGTACATTCTTTATTTCTGTGTGTTTCTAGTGTGGCACTTCCTTACACATCTCTGACAGGGCTGGTGTGGTGGTGATGAACACTCAGAATGATTTTGTTGTGTGTGGTATTTATGGTTGAAAAAGTTTTATGTTTAAGCATTTTGAGCATATTATTTATTCCACTCTCTTCTGATCTGTGAAGCTTCTGCTGAGAAATCTCTTGTAAACTCTAGTGGGTATTCCCTCGTATATGATTTGATACCTTTCTTCTCTATCTTTAGCATTCTGTCTTGTATTTTTGACATTTTGACATTTAGCTTTGGTTAAATCTAGCTGGAATCCTTTGAGCTTTTCACAAAAAGAGAGGTCCATATTTGCAAATCTGGGGATGTTTTTGGATATTTCGTGAAATAGATTTTAATTCTTTCCTATTTTGTCCACCTTCTGAAATTCCCCAATACAGTTATGTTCACTTAATGGTGTCACATCGGTCTTGCATGGCTTACTCATTCCTCTTATTTCTCTGCCTCCCTCCTTTCTTCCATCTCTCTGTCCCTCCCCACCTCCCTCTCGAGATCCCTTCCTCTTTCCCCTCATTGTCTCACAGGAGTAATTCAAAAGACTGTCTTCAAGTTGGGAGGTTTCTCTACTAGCTTTTAGCTCTAAAACTTTTTTTAAAATGTTCATTTTATGTGTATTAGTATATTGCCTGCATGTGTTTAACTGTACCCATGTGGTACAATGCCCATGGAGCCAGAAAAAGGTGACAGATTCCCCTGGAACTGGGGTTACAGACAGTTGTTAGTCACCATGTGGGTTCTAGGACTCAAACCCCAGTCCACTGCAAGAAAAACTAGTGCTCTTAACCACTGAGCCATCTCTCCAGCCCCTGATCTAAAACTTTTGACTGGTTCTTTTAAAAAAGTTGTTTCTATTTCTTCGGTGAAACTCTCACTCACGTCCTATATTTTCTCATCCACAAAATCTCATCATGTTTCCTTAGGATCAGTATTTTCATGTTTATGCATTTAATAGATTTCTTTCAAATTGGGATCTATTTATTCAGAGTTAACATTTTAGGCAGTGACTCCCACCACCACGCCCTGAGGACGAGAGCTTAACAGGCCACTCTGGTAGGAGACTGGATGAAGTAGTGCTGAGAGGGAAGCTGGCTGTGGAAGTCCAGCTCTGGCTCATGAGGTTTCAGAGGTTGAATAAAGCAGGGACTTTATTACTAACTGAGCTAGAGGTCATTTAGTGATATTTTGGCAAAGAATCCAGTTGTTTTCTGCCCATGATAGGCCCAGAATTTATGTGGATAATTTAAGTGGAATTTTAAAGGAATGGACTAATTTCACTGGTAGATGAAATTTTAAGACAACCTAACATTGAGTCTGTGGTATGGCTATTACTGAATGCTCTTATGTGGGTCTACATTAAAAAAGAACCAAGTGGGCCAGAGAGAAATGAAAAATGTAATTTAGAGAGGAAAAAAAGATCATTAGGAAGCACTCAAGGAACCAGCTGAAAAAGCTGCTGTAAAAGAGTAGGTTTCCTTATGAAGCAGTGTCCTGCTCTACACCACAACTACGGGACATGTGACTCGAGGACAGGTAAGCCTCCAATTTGTGAGAAAGCCTAAATGATTGCTTGCTCCTAGTAAGAAATTGCTTCAACAATCAAAATCTCCTGTTAGTACGGGTGAAAGAAGCAAGGGTCCATCCCAAGTTTACAGCTGAATTTGGTAGTGTCCACCTTATTTGTTCTGAAGATGCAAGATTGGGGGGGCCGTTTGATGGGTTCCTCCTCTGCCACTTCAGACAACACATGACAGGAAATGCTCTGAGGCCAGACAACATGTGACAGGAAATGCTTTGCAAAAAGGCCATGACAGGCCACTTCATGAAACTAAAGTAAAAGTGAAGCCCAGTTTGTGGAGAGCTTGAGAAGCATCTGCTAAGGAGAGCTGCATACAAGGAGTGGTACCAACTGAGGAGAGAAATGTCTGTTGCAGACAGCAAAGCATCCAAGCCCTTTGGAACTACCCCAATACCAGACATGGACTTATAGGATTTGGTGATTGCCCTACTGGGTTTCAGCAGTCTTGTCCTGTTCCACTATTTCCTATGTCCTCATTGCTCCCCTTTCAGAACAGGAACGTATGTTCCATGTCATTGTACATTAGAAGCATCAAATATTGATTTTTGCCATTTCATGGAGTCAGTTAAGAGGCCTTGAGTCTCAGAAGAGATTTGAGACTTTAGACTTGAACAGTGTTGAGACTGGTAAAGACTATGAGGACTTTTGAAGTTAAACTAAATGCATTTTGCCTTATGCTATAGCCATGAACCCATGGGAGCCAGGGAGTGGAATGTGGTTGTTGAAATAAAAAATGTCCCATAGGTTCAGGTATTTGAACACTTGGCATTATTTGGGTAAGTTATAGACCTTTTAATACATGAAGACTTTCTAGAAGTTTATCGCTGGGGGCCGGCTTGGAGAGCTTACAGCCCCACCCAACTTCTAGCTTACATTGTCTGCTTCTTGTGTGATAGAATATGACCAGCCAGCTTCCTGCTCTGGCCACCTGCCGCTATGCTTTTCTTGCCATTATGGACTCTCCCTCTCAGATTATTAGCCCAAATAAATCTTTTCTTCTATTAAGATGCTCATGGTCATAGCATTTTATTACAGCAACAGAAAAGTAACTAATACAGCACACCAGGGGAGAAAAGTAATCATCAGTTGTAACCAGCTATGAACTCTAGGAGCTAAAACAACAACCAGCCTGGCAAGATGTCCACTGGTACAATAGTGTCATGAACACCATGGAACTAGCCAACCAACTTATGTTTGAATTTAAGGCCTTCTTCCTAAGATGGAGTCCATACCTTGCAGTGCTATCAGAGTCAAGAACCTATGACAGCTGGGCATAGTGGTGCACACCTTTAATCCTACCACTTGGGAGGCAGAGGCAGGCGGATCTTTGTGAATTCAAGGCCAATCTGGTCTACAGAGCAAGTTTCAGGCCAGCTAGGGCTACAGGGAGACCATGTCTCTAAAAAAGACAAAAAAAAAAAAAAAAAAAAAAAAAAAAAAGAACCTATGATACACAGGTCATGTGTCACAGGGGAGAACCTACTACTATTATTCTGATAAAGGACATACTGTTAAACCAACTCCTAATGACGTTATATTCATCTCTCAATCTCAACAGAGAAGCTTCTTCTTGCAGCAGATGGCAATTAATACACACAGCTGAACAACATGCAAAGCATAAAAGGATACAGAGTGCTTGGCCCTAAGTGGGACACACATATCATACTCTCTGCTCCCAAGACTTGGGGATTACAAGGGGTGGGGGTTGGAAAGATTGCAAGAGCCAGAGATGGTAGATCGATATGGCAGTACTATGACATGACAGTTATACTTCAACAAACAGCCTGACTGCTGCAGACTGTCACGCGGGGGGGGGGGGGTGGAGGACTGTTCCCTGACCTGCGGGAACCAGGGTCTTGGAGAAGGTGGCACGGGTTTTGGCGAATATTAGACAGACCTGACACCAGTAGTGGTCTCGAATCTGGTGCAAATCTACTGAGATCAAGTCAAAGTTTTTATATCACAAGCTGGGAAAGCGGCTGGGGATTAGCATTCTTCCGGAACAAAAGGCTCATTACTAAAAGGAATCCACCTGGGTTACAAGGCAGCAAGTCAGATAAATTTACAATCATGGAAGTTTACACATAGATACTGCTCTCACTGTTTTACAGGGGATATAGCAACAAAACAGCAGTCCTAAAACTACAAGCCATAAAAAATGTCTTTGTTCTTTGAAGTTCCCAATTTGATGTTTCTATCTTCCAAGGCGCGTAGTTATCTCTAGGTGTAATTAAGCCAAAAGCCTGGGAAGCCTCTTAGTTAGTTCTGTTTTCTTTTTTTTTTTTTTTTTTTATTAATTTTTTATTTATTTCTGTATGTGTATGAATGTACTGTCTGCATGCAAGTCTGTGCACCCGTGTCGTGCAACGCCGCGGAGTTCAGAAGAGGGTCTCGGATTCCCATGGAACTGGAGTTCTCCTGGAATTGGAGCTTCAGACGGTTCTCAGCCGCCATGTGGGTGCTGGGGATCGAACCCGGGTCCTCTGTAAGAGCGGTCAGTGCTCTTAACCGCTAGTCCATCTCTCCAGCCCCAGTTCTGTTTTTCTTAAAGGAGAAAGCCCACCGTGTGCCTCTAAGTATTACATTTTAACATGCATAACTGTAACTAAAACTTTTATCTTACTAATTCTATCAGATGTAGCTTCCTGCTTAAAAGGACTGAGCCTTTATTTTTATTAAATCTGGAAAAACACTTTTATTATTTGTAACTGACCTATGATATCACTCAGTGTAATGTTTTTCATTCATAATATCTTTGTGGGGACTTCTAGGACAAAGGAGCCTTTAGATACTGTTTTTCTGTATGATTTTACTTAGGTTCATGAAGCTTCTGTTTGCCTGATTTATTTCCAGACACATTTAACTGTCCCTTGTCTGGGACTGAGGTTGTGCTGAGCTCAGGAAAAGAGTCAAAAGACAGTGTGCAAAGTCCAACACTCAAGAAGCATAACATCTTTGTAGTGCGTCGTGATCTTGGAAGCTAAGGCCGAGTACTCTGCCAGGGACCACCAGGGAGCTTAGCCTCGAAAGACACATATCTCCCGTCTGTTATTATGACTTTCGTCATTGCTCACACAGATGACACTGGAGTTGGTGTGGCACCTGACCTTTCTTTCCTCAAAATATTTTATTTTTATGTGTATGAGTGTATTGCCTGCATGTATTATTAGTACACTCATGTCATGCCGTGCCCACAGAGGTCAGAAGAGGTCAGATCCCCTGGAACTGGAGTTACAGGCAGTTAGCCTCCATGTGGGTGCTGGGAATCGAATCCAGGTCCTCTGCAAGTGCTCTTAACTGCTGAGCCATCTCTCCAACCCCACCAAAGTTTTATTCTAAACCAATTTTCCAGCTTCAACTGGGGAATTCCAAGCTTGAGTCCACCCTTAGCAGACAATTTTGCCCTTTCACCCTTAAGCCTAAAACATCTCACACATACAATGCCAACCCTTCTTCTCAATCTCCATTGTTCATAATGAACATACAAATATAAACATGTGGACTTTGGGTCTTTGATTTGTTAATTCTTAAAGGCATTCATTCACTATCTTGGATGAAGTGCAAATGGAGGTTTCCAGGGATCAAGTTCAGGAGACCAGGTCACAGGAGCACACAACTCAGTAGGCTTGTTTGCAGAAGTCCTTAGTCCAGATTCTGTCCATTTTACAAAAGTCTTTCCTATAGGTTAATACAAGGAAACCGTATTTTTAGACACAACAGGAAAGTTGTACATAGGAACCCACGGCACTTGTGACAGCATGCACAAGATCTGTGCGGGCCCAAGCTAGACAAAACCCCAGCATGGATGGGAGAGGTGGGCAAGAAGCTGCAGCCCTAGCTGAGCAATTATCAGCAACTGATAGTTGCTGAGATGGGGGGGGGCATCCTTTTTCTTTAATGGAATGACTCTTGGTAGGTTGACCAGGCTCTGGGTGATGGGCCCACACCCAAAGAACATTTAGGGAACAAATTAGACTTGATATACCATTAAAACATAATAGCAGAAATGAAATCTGGGTGGGAGTTGGGAAGGGGAGAAAATCTGATGATCAAAATACATTGTATGAAATTCTCAAAGAATCGCTAAAAGGGGGTCTCCTTACTGGTAGCATTAATAATAACCATTTGTTAATATTTGTATTGAATCAGAAACACTGATTGTTTTGACAGTCTGTGGCATTCTAGAAGCCAGGAAATATGCATGATAAATTTGTCCCTGGACAATGCTAATGCAGTGATGGTGGGCCTGTGGGGAAGCAACAGCTAGGGCAGCCATGCTTAGACTTGGCTGCACATGACAATCCCATGAGAGCCCTGATGCCTAGGCCAACCCCACATCCCTTAGGCCACTCTGGTCTCAGAACCAAGGCATTAGTATTTGGACTCTACTAGTAACTTGTTTAAAAATCCATCCATCTGAGAATAAATGCTTGTAGAGAGCATCAGGAGAGAGTAACAGCAGGAAGCAAGATAGTGTGGCACAGACACGGGCTCCCCTGAGACTTAGGAAGTTATAAATCTCTCTAAATAAGCTTTTCATCTGTAGACTTTATGTAACCATTATGATGAATTTACTTTGGTTTACTTCCAGAGAGATTCCTTCACACTTGAGAAAAAATAAATAAATAAATGCCAGCTTCTCTTAGATTGTTCTAGAAACAGTGCTCTCCAGGCTGAAAATATAAATGACTTGAAGCTGCTGACTTGATTACAGTCATGCTATAAAAAATAGGCCTGGGCAGGCTAGATGGCTCGGCAGACAAAGGACTTGCCTGGTCTGACCTGCTTTCAGTTGCCAGGACCCACATGGTAGAGGGGGCAGCCAGCACCCATAGGCTGTCCTCCCTATCCCATGTGTACGTGGCTGCACGTGTGTGTGTGCACACACATGTACAAACCCAACGTATAGACTAATAAATGTAATTTTTAAGCCACCCTTATTTTTTAGTTTTAACTATGTTGTTAAAAAAAAAAAAAAAGACATAGGTATCCTTGATTCTATACTCAGCACTCACTGCTTTCCATGGGTCTTTCTGAAAAACTAGGCTTAGTTTTATCAGGAAAGATCTTCCATCTGGTGGCCAAAAATGGCAATGACAAGCCATGCAGCAACTGCGCACTTGAAAAAAGAGGCATGGCACAGTGCTCAGCCAAAGGTAGAAGTTTGTACAGCTACCCAGATTCTAGATGAGTCAGCTTCTAGTGAGTCTTATACTGGTGTCCTCTATAGCAAAGGTGAACTTATTTTCTAGTCAAATAGCTCAATAAATGTGTCATTATTAATATCCTATAAGAATATCAGGCAATAAGTCAATACACATGTATGCCTCATTTTTACTTAATCTGTATATCAGCAAATGTTAATTTTGTGAACCTATTTGTTTAGTTTGTAAAATGGGAAGGAATTCATGTAAAATGCCAGGAACTTGGTATTTCTAGCAGTCTTCTCACCGAAATCACAATGTAAAGGAGATTCACTTGAAGTCCATCTTGCTTTCAGTAAATTGCACCTTGCTAGAAAGTTGAGGCTAATGGCTTAGATGACAATAAATGAGTTAAATCTTCATTGCAACAGTTTAAAAATTGGCCATCAAACTACTCCCATATATCACACAACACATAAAAGCACAAGGCAGCGGACATACTTATGATCATGATTGTGGCAATGATTTCTTGGTATCTGTGTGTCAAAACTTCACACTAGACAACCAACAACTCATGTTAGTCGTCCCTCAATAAGGCTGGGGAGAGCTATCATACCAACAGGGCAACTTCTACATGAAATGGAACCTATAAATGTGTATGGCAGGAATTAACTTTTAGTCCTTTTGCATTTGTTCATGATGTATGTATGTGTTCACATGGGTGTGTGCATGCAGGAAGCCAGAGGTCAACATCAGGTATCAATTACTCAACACTTCACTTTTCGAGATTCTCTCACTAAACCTGGTGCTCATCAATTCAGTGAGGTCGGCTGTCCAGTGAACTTCAAGAATCCACCTGTTTCCATGCCTCCCTAGTGCCAGGGCTACAGATGTGTACTGCGTCACCCAGGTTTTTATGCTGGTGCCAGGGATCTGAACTCAGGTCCTCATAACTGTGCAGGAGGCAGTTTACTGACTGAGCCATCTCCTCAGTCGAGTTGTGTCTCTTTTTTTGGTCTTTTTGAGACAGGGTCTCCCTTTAGTCCCAACTAGCCTGGACCAGGCTGGCCTTGAATTTAGAGATCCGCCGGGCGTGGTGGCGCACGCCTTTAATCCTAGCACTTGGGAGGCAGAGGCAGGCGGATCTTTGTGAGTTCAAGGCCAGCCTGGTCGACAGAGAGAATTCCAGGACAGCTGGGGCTACAGGGAGACCCTGTCTCGAAAAGACAAAAAAAAAAAAAAAAAGAATTTAGAGATCCGCCTGCCTCTGCCTCCCGAGTGCTGGGATTAAAGGCATGCACCCAATTGTGTCTTTTAAAAAGGTAAATTCTCTCACTGCAAAAAAGATGCACACTCACATCTGTCTCTTTTCTCCTCAGAATGGGCAGCCGAATGCAGGTCTACCCAAACGGATCTTTATTTATTGAATCAGCGACAGAAAAAGATGGTGGTGACTACTTGTGTGTGGCACGAAACAAAATGGGAGATGATGTGATCCTGATGCATGTCAGTCTGAGACTGACACCTGCCAAAATTCATCACAAGCAGCATTTGAAAAAGCAGGTGCTCCATGGGAAAGATTTCCAAGTTGACTGCAAAGCATCTGGGTCCCCCGTGCCTGAGATCTCCTGGAGTCTGCCTGACGGAACACTGATAAATAATGCAATACAAGCCGATGACAGTGGACACAGGTCCAAAAGGTACACCCTTTTCCACAATGGAACCTTGTACTTCAACAAAGTTGGGGTTGCAGAGGAAGGAGATTATACTTGCTATGCCCAGAACACCCTAGGGAAGGATGAAATGAAAGTCCGCCTAACAGTTGTAACAGCCACTCCACGGATAAGGCAAGGCTCCAAGACAAACGTGAGGATCAAAGCTGGAGACATGGCTGTCCTTGACTGTGAGGTCACTGGGGAACCTAAGCCAAACGTATTTTGGTTGCTGCCTTCCAGGGACATAATTTCTTCCTCCAATGAAAAGTATACCATTCATGCCAATGAGTCTTTGTCCATCAACAAAGTGAAACTGCTGGATTCTGGAGAATATGTGTGTGTGGCTCGAAATCCCAGCGGGGATGATAGTAAAAGGTACAAACTGGATGTTGTCTCTAAACCTCCATTAATCAATGGTTTGTACACAAATAAAACTGTCATTAAAGCTACAGCTGTCCGGCATTCCAAAAAGCACTTGGACTGCAGAGTCGATGGGATGCCGTCTCCTCAAATCGCGTGGATCATGCCAGACAGTATCCTCCTCACAGCTCCATACTATGGAAGCAGAATCACAGTCCATGAAAATGGAACCTTGGAAATTAGGAACGTGAGGCTTTCTGATTCAGCTGATTTCATCTGTGTGGCTCGGAACGAGGGAGGAGAGAGTGTGTTGGTGGTACAGCTAGAAGTACTGGAGATGCTGAGAAGACCAACATTCAGAAATCCATTCAATGAAAAAGTGGTTGCTCAGGTTGGCAAATCCACAGCACTGAACTGCTCTGCTGATGGGAACCCACCCCCTGAAATAATCTGGATTTTACCAAATGGCACAAGATTTTCTAATGGACCACAAAATTCCCCATATCTGTTAGCAAGCAATGGTTCTCTCATCATTTATAAAATGACTCGGAACAATTCAGGAAAATATCGCTGTGCAGCTAGAAATAAAGTTGGCTATATTGAGAAACTAATCCTGTTAGAAAGTGGGCAGAAGCCAGTTATTCTTACATATGCACCAGGGATGGTAAGAGGTATCAGTGGAGAATCACTGCCGCTGCACTGCGTGTCTGATGGAATTCCTAAGCCAAACGTTAAATGGACTACACCAAGTGGTTATGTAATAGACAGACCCCAGGTTAATGGAAAATATATGTTGCTTGCAAATGGTACACTGGTCATCAAAGAAGCGACAGCTTATGACAGAGGAAATTATATTTGTAAGGCTCAAAACAGTGTTGGTCAGGCACAGATTTCTGTTGCAGTAACGATTGTGGCCTATCCTCCTCGAATTATAAATCGCCCACCCAGGAGCATGTACAGAAAGACAGGAGTAGCATTTCAGCTCCACTGTATGGCCCTGGGAGTCCCCAAGCCAGAAATCACCTGGGAGATGCCAGGCCAGTCCCTGCTCTCTAAGACAAGTAAAGGAAAGACCCAGGGAAGTGAAAACTTTAACCCACAAGGTACCCTGGTCATTCAGAATCCTCAGACCTCAGATTCTGGAGCATATAAATGCACAGCACAGAATCCACTTGGTAGTGATTATGCAACAACTCACATTCAAGTCATCTGACATAAGGTGAAAACTGAACAAAGTCAACATCTGAGGAAATTGTTTTTTGGAAGAAGTTTAATCAAAGGCAGCCATAGGCATGTAAATGAATCTGAATACATTTACAATATTAAATTTACAATGGACATGCAAAAAGACTTATAAATTAATGCATTATGAACTGATACCGAGTTTTTATGGATTTTAACACAAACTTTTAACTTAAGGCACTTTTATTTTGCCAACAAATAACAAACATTTAAGAGAAAATGGTTCACTACAGAATAACAAATGGCTAATGCACCTGAATTTTTCCATAAAGAAGAGAACTTTCTCTCGCTACCAGTTGTCAGCTGACTAGTGTCCATCTTCCAGTAGTGTTACAAGTGTGGCACTCAGAGTGGAGATAGTGGGAAAGACTAAATTTGTCATCTTGGTGTATAAATATTTTGTCATTTGTTTATAAACATTTCGATAAAACCTATGGAAACAAGCGCTGAGCTGTCTTACAATTTGCCATTTGTTCACATTGAAAATTCCTATCAATGGGGAATACAAAAGTGCTTTAACAACTGCATTTAAAAATAAATGCAGGCTAACTTTTCTACATGTAAAATGCAACCTAATGCTTGACATCATAAAGTGTGAAAAGGAGCTTGGCTACATCTTTGTCCAAACACACTCACTGAAAAGGTCTTAAAATAAAATGAAACTTCTTTATAGTTTTAAAATCTAGCTCAGACACTCCTGGTTTGGAGTTGTCTATAAGAAAAATGTTCTAAATTTTCTAAATAGGAATAGCCTCATTACAAGCATTGTATTTTATTAACTAATTCCATTTGAAATAAAATGTTTAGAAGACTCTAAGTCTGGTATATATAATGAAGTTTTACTGTATTTAAATATTATGTTGCTTTCTATAATTCACTTTACTTACACTACATGTTCAGTTCAACCTGAATGAATTTGGGGTTATCATCTGATTCATTTCTTTTAATTACAGAAGCTGGGATTTTCCAGCTCTGTCCACTGTTTAAATATTCAGCTATTTATGAATTACAGAAGCCTTGTAAATGAGGGGGGAAAAGCCACAGGTCTTGTTTAGTTCACTCAGTACATAAAACTAAGTGATGATGTTAGCATCTGCCAATCATTTGAGACTTAAAAGTGAATTTGCTTCACTGTATGTTTATTACGTCAACTTTCACATACCTAATCTTGGTACTTAGTGGCTACAAGAGGTCAAATGATACTCAAAAGTAATTTCCTTCTACTTCTAGATGAATAAGGGTACATAAAACAACTAATGCTACCTTTATAAAGAATCAGGCCACAATGTAAATAATATGTATAACATACATACAATGTAATGTATGTTAAGAGCTTTGTAAAGCCAGGAATTATGACAGGTGTACCCAATTCCGTCAAATTTCAAGGTCTTATCTTTAAGGAGAGCTGGTGTCTCCATATTAGTATAAGATAATTTCTTCTCTGAACCCACCAAGAAAATGACATGGTTCTGCTACAGGGCTTTCCCTTATGATCATGTTAATCCAACCACATGTGTTTGCTATGAAAAAAATTTTCCGGAATAGATAAGTGGGAGGAAATATGACAACTAAATCAAAATTCCCAGTTGCTCTTCTTAAAATCTGCAGGGGGACTAAAGTTCCAGATTGTTCCTACACCTCCCATAGCATCTCAGAACTCTAGGGCCTTCCCATGACTTACCTTCCTCTCCTTAAAAAACATACAAAATAAACATTAACGAAAGTATAACCTATCACTTCCATGTGCAAAATTATTAATAAATTAACTTCTGCAAAGTGTAAAGTGCATACAAATGCTATGTAATTATAACACTCAGTCTGCCGTTTGAAATATTAAGCTACAAAAATATATGGTTCAAACTGAAACTGTAATCTTAACTACCAATAACCCTTAAACAGAAACCAGCAAGGGGGGGATATGACTCAAGTCACTAGGCACAACATTCAGGAATCTGTAGTTTTGCCAGTGCAGTCATATGGTGTATTACTCTGAAGAAAAATAACTTCATGAAATGTTAAGAATGATTCTTGAGAAGAAAAGAAACCTGATATACAAGACCAGCTGAAATGTATTACATCTTCTGAAAGGAGATAGAATGTTAATTTAGTGAAAAGAATGGTCTTTAACGTTTTGGCAAAGTCTTTTCCAGCCCAGAGTAAACACAAAAACAAGCAGGCTGGCGGGAAATATTTCACAGTGTACAAAGCAGTTCACATGGATGTTGCCAACAGCAAAGTAAGCTGACATGTATTCGAGGTCATTTGAATGAGTCAAACTTTGCAATGAGTAACTCACCTAGGAAGATATAAATTACTTATATAATGATTTGCAAAAGAAATTACCTAAAGTTGTACTAGCTACATTTTAAAAAGTAGTTCTACATGGTTTGTTCATCATAGACAAATCTATTCACAGTATGCTCGACTACATTACATGTAAAAACCATATGGCAAAAAGAAAATGAATTAACACCAAACATGGGACATGTCCCCTACATGTGTCTTTAAATGCCCTGCAATTTTCACATTCAAAATTTTATGCATCTAAATCTAAAAAAATATTATATGGAATACTCTTAAGTTACACAAACTGATAATAATTTACTGTGTTTTTTTAATCTAATAGGAGCAAATTACCACATACTTGAACAAAGTTAAAATAGTTACTATTTCTTTATAATAAATTTGATGTATAATTTACTTTACTTGTGCTTTTTGCACCGATTTATAAATACAGTATAAGCAATACACAACCAAGACTGACACCAACATTAATAATCAAATTCAAAATGGCAAATACTTACCATACAAAATAAACAGCAAGTACACCTTTGATGAATACCAGAGCCTTCTGGACTGTGGGGCCAGAGTCTCTGGAAACCATGTCAAGTCTGAGCACTGTGGAATCTAAAGCCAACCTTGAGAGATTTCTTTTTTCTCAAGTTAGTATGAGGTTCTGAAGAACCAAAACTGGATAGTCTTTTTTTAAAAAACCAAAACTGGCAGTAAATGTATGGAATGACACCACCATGGCTCTTCCAGTCTGTAACAGTTACACGTTGTACCTTCTTGAAGACTCTGGTTAATGGTCTTGCCACTGGAGGCAAATCTGAGTGCAGCCACTTCTAACCAGCCTCCACATACCTCGGGGCGGCTCTTGCAGAAGCCTCGAAAAAGTTTAAGTACTAAGCAACAATCTGTTTCAGCACCTTTTGACCACAACAAAAGCAAAGCAAAGTCTTACATAAATAAGAATAAAGTTTATAAAGTGCTTATGAAATTACCAACATTTCAAAATAGAGTGATGCAAATAAACGTTCACCTCCCCCATCACAGGTGAATGCAAAATGAATGGGTCACACTCCTGAAAGACCTGCCACATTTTTCAGATCAGTAGTTTGGTCCACCACAGGTTCAAAAAAACCATTATGAATGAATACATATATATATTTAAACCCACCATAATTCATTCTTTCTGTAAATATGAGACTAAAAAAAAAGCACCAATTCACCAATTTCAAAAGGTCTGATACCATACTTTCTTGAATAGGCCTGCATGATCCATATTTTAAACCTACTTTAAATTTGAGTATGAAAAAAACCAAACCACGACTTCTCCTTTACTTCATATTTAAATATCTTTGCATGAAACGTAGCGTAAAATATAGAAAAACATGAATGAAATAAAAGACCAAAGGGGCACTTCTCAGGATGACTAATAAATTTGATTTTCTGTTTTTCAGTGCAAACATAAAATTGCATGTCTTCTCTTCCAGATTCAGAAGTGTGACGGATGCCCATACGGAGTCACTCCTTGCTGTGGCTGGTTACCTAATGAGAAAAACAGGAATAATTACAGAGGCAGAATACTACTGCACATAAATGTTTCCCTTCTGGTCCTCCTGTCAGAAATAACCTCAGGTAGTGAGGAACAGGCTGACTGGCCAGAATACAACCTTAGTCCTGGAAGACCCTGGGTGCAGGATCAAGCAGTACTACCCAGGGCACTCTGCAAGGGGCCAACTCACCCAACTAACATGGGAGTCCTACACCCGCCAACACAGGGGATTTGATAAAATGGCCCACCCAAATTGTCTCCTTCCAAACTAAGAAACAACTCAGTGTGAGCATACAAAAGGGCTGAATGCTTCATATAACACCAAAAGCTCTCAAATATTTATAAAAGCAAGTCAGCAATTCTGCTTAGGACTGGCAGTATAATAGGCAAGAGAAAGGTATCTTGCAACTAGGCAATTTCAAGTATATGGCCATAAGATAGCTAAGAGAGACTTGGACAAGGACAAATGCATATACAAGAGTAGGCATTGTGTCTCTGTGTTGTAAAGTGTGTGCTTATTGTTTATGGATGTGTGTATACTCAGAGACACCGCAAAGTCACAGACTTAGAAAGAGCTATTGCTCTTGTAACTCTAGATTACTCACATTCAAAGATGCCATTAACATGGGGCCAACATTATAAAAGCAGCCCTCTGGAGTTCTAAGGTGGGCATCAACTTGATTCCCTCTTCAATCCAGGAGAATGGTAAAGTTGCTAACATTACATAGCAGAGCATATACTAAGAGGCCCTGGAAGGAGAGCATCTGAGTTTAAGTCCCAGTTCTGTCCCTACTATGAACCAGATAACCTTGGGCAATTTAGTCAAGGTCCCTGCTCTTTGTTTCCTCATCTGTAATATGAGAACCAAATCAATCCCTAATTTCATGGGGTTAAGAATTAAGTGAATATGCTAAGTCAAAATACAAGAAAATACTTAGGATTTTTTGAAGAGCTGTGTTCTGTGACCACAGGTGGATAGTGACAAGACAGGCTCCTCAGACAGGGGTGCTATGCAGAAATACTAAGTGCTGATTTATAAACATTACAAACGAATCTGCTTTCAAATTAAATTTCTGCAACAATTTGAACTCAAAACCTCTTTATACTTCAGTAGTTTTAATTACAAAATGTTTAATATAGCATACCTATTAAATAGAAGCTAGAAAAAGTGCTGATTTTACTTGATGTAATTGAATTTAAATGAGGCTACAAGAAAAATACATGTATTTCAAATTTTGTGATTTTAAAAGTTCATATGTATATTCCTTATACACAGTACTGTATTACAAAACAACACAAGTACACACTGCATGTTGAAAACAAAAATATTTTTTAAAGAAAAATAAACAAGATTATAAGTACGACTGGTAGAGACAGCAGAGTGGGGGGGGGTGGCAATCTCTCTTAGGAAGAACTCCACATACAGAATGGGCAGGCAGAAGGTCAAGACTGAAGACACACGCCCACAACCACAAATGGATGCCTACCTATACACTACTGGTTGGTGACCAACCCTATCAACTGGCTTCAACTAGACTTCATTCTGCATCCCAGGACACAGAATCTGACACACTGGGGAAACTGCTTATCTCCTTTCTATGCACAGATGGAAAAAAAATGTGATCTAGGTAATAATGGCCAAACCAGCAAAGAACACAGGTTCCCCAACTTTGTCCAATGTGTTTCACATCACAGGCCCTCACTTCCGGTTCTAACATGACTTTCTGTCCATGATTCTAGTACAGAACTATAAGCTTCAAGGGCACAGGCTGACTGGCTCCTTCAATGCTTCCAGAATCAGAAAATGGGTACCTGGGCCTGGAGATGTAGCCAAGTGGTACAGCTAGTTTCCATCCTCAGCACCACATAACAAAACCAAAAAGGAGATTACCTGTGCTTTTTGGGAGCTACCTGATTAAAAGCAAACATTTCAAAGGAAAACACTGTTATTAGATTTAAGAAAAGGATTCTGAAGGCTTTCCCAGGCAAAGAAGCAAGTAACTCCAAAACAAACCAAATCCAGACAAAACTTCCTGGGCTAGGCCAAACATGAAAGGGTACCAAGGAGCACAGTGTGACTTCTGAGGAGTCCCCACTGCGTTGGACTGATTGGTGGTCATTTCAGGGTGCCACTGGCTCCACGCCAGACAGGTACTTACTAGAAAGCTGCTTCTGGAGCTGCCGCACCAGGGCGGCCGTCTGCTGCTGCTGCTGGGTCTGCTGCAAGCCTTGCCTGGGGAACTGCAATTGCAACAAGGGGAAGGATGAATCAACCACCGTGCAGTCATGGGAGACACAGGCTGCACCCTGGGTTCTGTCTAATGCACTTTCACAGGCTTCAAGAGACAGGGAAATGCCTAGTGTGGATGCATTTCTGTTTGTCTACAGTTCACCTTACTATACAGCTGGGAAACAGCACTACCCGTACAGGCATTGGCTTAGAACACATTTAAAGAGTCCTAATGGAGTCCACACTACAGAGGTGGACCACTAGTTCAAAGGCCACTGTCACTTCACCCTTCCCCAGCTGATGGGTTTTTCCAACATCATTAACCTCTCTCGTTAGAAAAATGAAAGCTCTCTAATAGGGAGATTTGTTCAGTGCCACAGACCTTCTGTGAATGGAAGAGATTAGAACCAAGTGAGGCAAAGCAGTGCTGTAGCCTAGTCTCACCTGGGGCCGTGGCCTCTGTGCCTGACAGAGCCAAGGCAGGGTGCAGAGAGCTGGGCACACTTAGGAAGAGGCTCTTTCAGTACTATGTGAGGAAGGTCCAAAGCACAAAACAAGTGGCTCATGCCCTGTTGTGCACTAAGCTCACACAGGAAGCTGTGGTTGATGTTCCAGGGCAGGGGAAATCACTACTGAGTAGAAGATAATAATCTCTTTGAATCACCAATAGTACTGTGTTATTTTCTAACCTTCAAATGTCAGGCTGCCACTTTTTCCCCATCAGTCTTCCTTCTCTTCTCTTCTCCTCTGACTCCTTTTTTTTTTTTTTTACCCAGCTTGTTACTGCTCTAACAAAGAGTGCTCTGACAAAAGCCTTCCTTAGTCACATACATGCAAGCTGGTGTTGGTCATTTCCCATCTACCTCAGTAATCACATTCCCAGTCTGTGCTGTGTTCACCCATCTTATGGGTGAACACCCGTCCTATATGGAAGGCATTGAGCAGGCTGGTCAAGGCCTCAGCAGGCACAACCCAGGAGACAGAAGGGCAGGGGCAGAGTGGGGCCAGGAAGGAGCACAGGAGAGCTTCAATTTGCTTTGGCCAGCTTCTTCCATAGTAAGTCTCTTCTAGCTGAGGGCATCCAAGGCAGGAAGGCCCAGGTCTTGCCAGGTGGCCTGGCTGTCTCCACTCCCTTCTTTGAGCTCTAAGCAGGGGCCTTCTATGCCTGTAGGACACCTAAGGTGGTTTTCCTTAATCTGCCTCACATCTGAGATGTTTTAAAAGACTATTGTTGGTTACAAAATGTGAATACAATATACTTCTATGTCTTTCTCAGAGCTTGTCAGTAAGACTGAAAATAGGCCAGGCTTACAGCAGTATAGGAAGTAAAAATTCAGAATGCCTAGTCAAATGTGAATTTCGCATAAGGAATTAATTTTTTTCTGTGTCTCAAATATTTCATGTGTCAAATCCTGTATTGAGTACAAGTATGCCCAGTGTAGGATTTGAGATATGCTGGTATTCACATTCACACTGAACTCAACTACTTTTCTCTCTCTAGACAGTGAGTCACTTAAGGGTAAGACTGGGGCTGATCCACTGGTCTGACAAACTCCAGAGTGCCTTTCAGCTCCATAGCCCTCTTCTAAACAGAAAAGATAATAAAGCTGTTAAACCATTTTCTCCACTAGTGTTACTATTTGCTCCCCCACCAATGCTGGAAAAAAATTAAAAGTTGTTCATTTATGTGGAAAAATCTGTAAGTGCTTTTTATTTTCAGCTCAACTCTTTCTATGCTTATTCAGAAAAATCATCCTATTTTACAAAACTTTACATATGACTCTGCCAGGCACTGTAATAGACATTAAGCATGTGCTGGCATGCTTAGTGCAGATGTGGGAATAACTATCCTAAATCTAGTTGAAATCTCTGGGACCGATGTGTTTTGGAACTCAAGTGTGTGAAGGATTACCTCTTATCGGATGGCATAGGGCTACACTCCTCCCTCATGTACATTTCTGTGGCCAAATACAGAGCTGGCCTCCACAGAGAGAATACATGGGAAAAGCTGCGAGTCCATTCAGGTCAGCTTTTGCTGTTCTCTCCTCATCCAGAGATATTTGAATTTAGGCAGGAATAGAAAGGAATGAGAGGCCTTCCTACAGCTGTTCTCATGTTACAGATGAGGAAACTGAGGTTTAGAGGGATTCTGTGATCTGCCTATAATCCCTCTGACTGCTGGGACTAGGTTTCAGAATAAGCTTTGTTTAGAGACAGGGTATCAGAATGTAATCCTGGCTGGCTTAGAACTCTCTGTAGACCAAGATGGCCTTGAACTTACAGAGGTCCACCTGCCTCTGCCTCCTGAGTGCTGGGATTAAAGATGTATCCAAGACTAAGATTTCTGGACCCAGACTTGATGATTTTTAACCGTGACAAATAATTTTATTTATTTATTTAGTGGCAAATATATAACTATATTTATGAGTCTAATATAAAAATGTTTAACATTATTACCTCACATGCCTATCATTTCTTTGTTATGAAAACTTTAATAATCTGTTCTTTTAAACAAGTTCTTAACATACATTTTATCTGATTTTTATTTTTAAGCAATTATGACATATCATTAACTATATTCCATATACCACTCAATAGCTTATCTGAGGTTATTCTTCCTGTATGACTGAAACTTGTGGACTGTGCCCAACATTTCCCCAACTACCCCACAGCCTCGGCATATGCTTAACTGGAAATATTAACTCATTTGTAAATAATCATAAGAGTCTAAATAGTTGGTTGCAAAGATCTCTAAGCTGATTAATATATTGGGGTACATAGTGCACAAATATTGAATATTTATTCATTCAATAAACACTAGATGCCTTCCCTTTGTCTACTAAAGTCTGCTAAAAATAAAGTAGTTCACAGAATGAAACCATGTAATAATCTCTTTGTAATTTATATTTCACAGAGCCAAGTGACCAAGGTACCAAGGAAGGTGCTCTATGTATGTACATATGTATGTATGTGTGTATATGTATGCACATACAAATGTATGTATGTGTGTGTGTCACTGTAGGAGTGTATGTGTGTATACATGCTGAGCTATAGCAATTGGTCAGTTGAGTGGCCTTAAGAATAGTACGTGGCTGGGATGTAGCTCAGTGATAGAGCACTTACCTAGCATGTGCAAGGCCCTGGGTTCAATCCTGTGTTGCAAACAAATAAAAACAAAACAAAAAGCAGAGGTAGTAGTACATATTTGGAGAATCCCAAAGGGGGATCTAAGAACCATTGGTGATGTTATTAAGATTCTATCAGGATACTGAAAGGTCAGAAACATTTTAAAAGAAATTCCAAGTTATGAATTAGTTTTTATCATTATTCTCTCTCATAAGTATACAGCACAGTTTTTTTTTCTTTTTTAAAACTTCACTTTTTTTAATTAAATTTATTCATTAGTACAGGTTTCTGAAGACTACCTAAAGTATGCTAACACAACAAAAAGAATGTATTCTATTAAGCCAGGCATTAATCATTTAAAATTCTATTTTTATTTAAAAAAATACTACTCATAAAAACATGATTCCTGTTTACACATGAGTGTATTTTAAAATAAATGACAAATATCAGTATTTCATTTTTAACTCCTAGTAAAATTACATTGTGAAAAGTGTATGGGTGTGATGGCACACACCTTTAATCCCAGCACTCTAGAGGCAGAGGCAGGTGGATTTCTGTGAGTTGTGAGTTCAAGGCCAGCCTGGTCTACATAGTGAGCTCCAGGCCAGCTGGGACTAAAGGGAGACCCTGTCTCAAAAAGACAAAAAACAAAAAACAAAACAAAAAAAAGTGATCGACCTTCTCAAAACTTCTAAAAGACCAAAAAAAAAAAAAAAAATGTGTAGCTGGGCATGGTGGCACACGCCTTTAATCCTAGCACTTGGGAGGCAGAGGCAGGCAGATCTTTGTGAGGTCAAAGCCAGCCTGGTCTACAGAGTGAGTTCCAGGACAGCTGGGGCTACAAGGAGACCATGTCTCAAAAAGCCAAAAAAAGAAAAGAGAAGAGAAGAGAAGAGAAGAGAAGAGAAGAGAAGAGAAGAGAAGAGAAGAGAAGAGAAGAGAAGAGAAGAGAAGAGAAGAGAAAAGGAAAAAAGAAAAAAGAAAAAAAAGAAAAGTGTATCAAAGTTCTGAATGTGAAAGGGTTTTAAGGTCAAGATCCTGGAGACTGTCTTCCTTCGGCTGGGCAGGAGGAGCAGAGGCAGACATGCCTGTGTGTTCAACTCCTTGCTGTACTCACTCTATTAACTTGCTATCACTGTCTGAGACATAAGCAGGCACTTCCCCTACGTCCTAGATCCCTGCCACCACCTACTCATCCATAGAAACCTCCCTGTCAAGCATTTCAAGTCAAATCCTTGAACTCTGAAGAGAACTTAGCTACTCTATAAGCAGCTGATGTTGAGGCAACATGAAACCATCAGGAGAAATTTACAGAATCTCCCTTTGGGTCTCCTCCTTGGACTTTCCAAATTAGAGTATCTACAGCTAATGGACTGAAAAATCTGAATTATAAGGGTTGTTGTGGCAGTAGCCAGAAGCTTTAATCATTCCAAACAAGTCAGGAAGTTCACTAAGGTTTACTGCAGGTCCTAAAAGGTCCTGGATGTTCAGCACTTCCCACCTGATGGATGAAGTAGAATGGAATTTTCTTTTTAAGACCACATCCATCCAGAATAGGATCCTGGAAATTCCAGGTCTGTCTTTTTGGATATCACCCCTTCCTCCTAGGTCACTTCATCTCCTTCATCCTGCCTTTCATCCACTTTAAGCCATCCCCTAATTCCTCAGATCCTTAGCAAGAATACACTGCTTCTACATCCTCAGCACTGTGTACATGCTTAAATAACAAATATCTGCCTCTCTAATATTTTGGGTCTTGAGAGTCTTGGGGTCAAAAACTGGTGTTCTCATGGCAATCAAAAGCTAAAACAAAAATCTTAAAGAAGCTGAAGAGATGGAGCTCAGAGGTCAAGAACACTGGCTGTTCTTGCAGAAGACCCATGTTCAGTTTCCAGCACCCACAAGGTAGCTAACAACCATTGGTAACTCTAGTTACATGGGATCTGACGCACTCTTTGGCCACAGGCATTGGATGACATGGGTGCACTTACATACATGCAGACAAAACACCCATACACATAAACATTAAGTTAATTTTAATATACATTTATTATTTATTAAAGTTAATTAAATAATTAAAGATTAATAAGAATTTAAAAGCAAAAAGCACAATACTGTTAGGTGCTATTAGGCACGAGGAGCCCATGTGGCATAACCACTGCAGTAAGCTGCTCAACTTCCAGAAAAGGTTTGGATAGATTCCTAAATATCTATTCTAATAACACATATATTCAGGAATATTGCTTCTACTCAGTCATTGTCAAGGCAAAATATGTTGACCAGCAACTTCTATTTGTCATGCAACATGAACTTGAGCTTGTCCTTTATGCAGCAGCAGGTGACTGCCCTTCATTCCCCAATCCTTTAGGTATTGCTCTTTCTGCAATGCATTTCCTTTTCTATGAGGAAAGGGACTTTCTTTTTCTTACATTATCTATAACATAATCTGTGACTTAAGAGAAATCATTGTTATCACAGTGAACAACTGAATTACTTAACATTTAGAAGAACCCAAGTACTTCCTTGGGTTCCAGTGCCACCAACATGGATAGAACATCTAGCTTCTCACAACCATTGTAAGGTTCTAATATTTTTTTAATTTATTTATTTATATATATTTTTAATCAAATCTAGACCTGTGCCCCCCCCATCCCAGGTTCTAATATTTTATCTCAGTGTTTTACCTGCATGTAAGAGCACTATGTGCATGCTATGTCCACAGAAGCTAGAAAGAGAGTGTCAGACCCCTTGGAACTGGAGTTATAGACAGTGCTGAGCCACCATTTGAGTGCTGGGAAACAAACCCAGGTTCTCTGTAAGAACAGCCAGTGCTCTTAAACAATGAGCAATCTTTCCACCCCTAGTTGTAAGGTTCTTTAGCTCTCGCTGTGACCACGGTATCATGAACATAACAGCTTACAAGGAAAATATTTTGGTCTTTTTGAGACAGGGTCTCCCTGTAGCCCCAGCTGGCCTGGAACTCGCTCTGTAGACCAGGCTGGCCTTGAACTCACAGAGATCTGCCTGCCTCTGCCTCCCAAGTGCTAGGATTAAAGGCATGCACCACCAGGCCCAGCTACAAGGCAATTTCTTTTTTTTTGGTCTTTTTGAGACAGGGTCTCCCTATAGCCCCAGCTATCCTGGAACTCACTCTGTAGACCAGGCTGGCCTTGAACTCACAAAGATCCACCTGCCTCTGCCTCCCGAGTGCTAGGATTAAAGGCGTGTGCTATCATGCCCGGCTTTCATTAAAAGCTGTACTGTCTATTGCCAGTGACTCAGTAAGATGCTGTGAAGATTGTTTTCTTGACAGCTAGACATGGCTTTAAAGAAAAGATGAACTGAGTCTATCAACAATAGTTAAAAATTCATTTGATTATATCAACACAAATGTTAAAATGATTATACATCAAGAACCACAACTTAAGACAAAGCTAATGACAGCAAACATATTTCCCCAGGAAGGGCACCAAGTCCATTTCCAGCTGTCCTTCTGTCACAGAAGACAAACTGCACAAGCACGGGCCCTAAGCTGTCACAGGACTTAAACATGAGCTTTTCTAAACTTTCTTGCTCATTTACCAGAAAAGTTGTCTGATGGTTGTGAGGAAGCACCAATTTCTGTCCTAAGTTAGTTTTGACTCTAAAAACACTTTATTTACCTAGTAATGGGTATTGATGGTCCCTGTCTACCATGTCCCCACCACCTACCAAGCTACCAACCAAGAAGACCAAGACAAGAGTCTAAATGCGGCCCATCAAATACTGCCGCATTCAAGCTATCTACTAGGGCTCCCCAGACTTCTCTTGGGGCTTCAATGGTATCACTCAAAATACATAAACCCCAGCACCACAGATTGTGACCTTACTTGGAGAAAGTCTTTCTAGAGGTAACCAAGTAAAAATGAGACTGCAGCAGAATCTAACACAGCATGAACAGTATTCTCATAAAAAGGCGGCATTTGGGCATACAAGTACATCTACAGGGAACATCATGTTACGGTTACGGCAGGGCTCAGGTACACACACAGCCAGGGCACAGGCACAAGCTAGAGAAGTGGCACAATACAGACTCTCCCTTTGCAGCGAGAATGACTAGCTCTGCTGAACCCTTATCTTGCATTTCCAGTTTCCAGAGCAGACAATAAATTCCCATTTTAAAGATACTTGGTTCATATATTCTGCATGGCAATCCCAGCAAATTAATAGAATTTCTTAAGCTCTTCAGCCACCATATGCTACTTTACATGTAGAGTGGTGCCATTCAGACGCTTCCTGTGATTGTAAGCCTCCTGGCGGCAGGGAACATGCTTTGATGCTTCCCTGATGTGCTATCAAATAAGCAGGGCGAGTTGCCAGCGGCACAGTGACTGCCTCGTCCCCCTTGGTACAGCATGAATCAGAACCCCAAGAGGGGTTGGAGCTCACCTCTGTCCAGCAGCCAGCTTACCAGCCTCTTCTCCAGCAAAGACAGGAACTGAATGGGAGACCAGGTTAGAAACAAGGGCTGGATCCACTAGAGGGTTTATTATAATATACATAGTAGATCTTAGTTCAACTGATGAAAAAAACAATACCACCAAAAGATAAAAAGAAATGTGAACTTTTTTCTTAAAATTGAAGAGGCTTTGTGCTATTGTTATTGATCTGTACAGTTGGTTACAATATTTTTACATCTGTTTTATTTTATTATGATAAGACCAAAGGGAAGTACAGAATACATGTAAAAATATCCTGAATAGTTTTATGCTTTTATTTGATTTTTGTGGGGATTTTTGTCTTTTTTGAGACAGGGTCTCCCTTTTTCAGTCCCACCTGGCCAGGAGCTTGCTATGTAGACCAGTAGACCAGGCTGGCCTTGAACTCACAGAAATCTGCCTAACTCTGCCTCCCAAGTGCTGGGACTAAAGTCACCATGCGCGGGTTACTTGTTTTTTTGAGACAGGGTCTCCTTGTAGCCCCAGCTGGTCTGGAGGTCACTATGTAGACCAGGCTGACCTCAATCTCACAGAGATCCACCTGCCTCTGCCTCCCCAGTGCTGAGATTAAAGGCGTGCCCCACAATGGCTGGAAGTACTATTTTTAAAATTGGAAACAATCGGAACCATTAACAGTAGTGGAATGGTTCGGCAAACAATAGCAAAGGAACACAGGGAGTGTTCTTATAGCTGCTGACAATAAAAAGTACAGCTATATTATAATAGTAACTGTGCCCCTTTTCTAAGCCTAGGGAACAACCTGCGGAAGAGGGGGCGTGGTAGAATGTAAGGGCTGCGATTGGGGTGAATGGTGAAACTACAGCAATGTAATCTGGACACTCATTTGATCAACTTGATTGAACAAACAACCTGTCACCCCCCACTGGATGGTGGGGCTGTAGGTGTTTGGGCACAACAGCCTGCAGATAGGTTTTGCATGAAGGATGCTTGTACTCATGGATTATCACTTATAGCTAAAAATGAAAAAAAAAAAACTGAGAGAAAGATGCAGGACAGTTATGGCAGAATGCATGATCTGGGATGGGGTGGGGGTGGGGGGGAAGGGAAAGGGAAATAAGCCTGAACTGAATTGGAAAAAATGTATGAAATGCACAAAGCATCAATAAAAACTAATTTAATTAGAAAAAAAAATAGTAACTTAAAAGATACATACCCAAGTATACCCAATAAAAGAATACCAAAGAAAGAATTATAATGATGTAAAAATCTATGAGTATTGACAATTCCTATAATTTCTAATTCTGAAATTTAGCACTCCAGGTGTGAGCATTTAAAACTTTAAAAACATATGAAATTTCCTAGTCCATCCTAAGACTTACATGCATATTTTTGGTCCTTGTTCTACAAACTGCTGTTTAGATTATGAGACTGCTCTCTATATAAATGACATTGTGTTTCTCAAAGGAACAGTTAAAGACTTCTGGCAAAAAGATTAGAAAAAGCTTACTGTCGTTTTCTCTTAAATGTATTAAAAAGTCTTTTTACTTCTCTTAAATTACCTTCCCACAGGCGCATTGAGGAAAAAGCCATCACCCTGCTCTGAATTACCTGCTCTGCCCTTGGGATGTGGTAGGTTAAGCCAGGGAATAAAACACAACCTATACCAGTAAAATGCACCAGTTACTGCCTTAGAAATCAGCATTAAAGGAACATGCATTTTGTGTGTGTTTTGAGCTGGGTCTCATTAAGTTACCCTAACTAGCCTAGAGCTTGCTATGTAGACAAGGCTGGCCTCAAACTTACAAAAATCCTCATGCCTCTGCCTACCTAGTGTTGGGATTAAAGGCATGCACCACCATGCTTAGCCCGAAAATGCATCTCCTTTACATGGAATAAACAGTTACAGAACTGTGTAGAAAATACCAAGTTCCCTTGGTTAGCTACTCTTCAAGTAGCTCAAATACTGGAACTGGGAAATCAAGGGCAGAATTTTCACTGACTCTGAGCAAGTCTGTTCCTGCTTTAAACAACAACTAGGAAATTTAAAGACAATTTCCATCCCAAACCTGTAATAAGTCTTTGTAACATAATTACACTTCTTTGTTTACTCTACACAAATATAACTACTACATTTAAGGTGTTTGGTACTGAGGTCCACCTGGGGTTAGCATCATCACACTATGAACAGAGCTAGTGCTATATTTTAGCAAATACTTTCATATTTCCCATATATCATATCATAAATCAACTAAAATAATATTAAGAAGAGGTTTAAGAACCTCCTCAACAACAACAAAGGTTAACAGGACAGATCTTCGACTATTTACATTTATAAATTTTCTTATTTGTGAGGCCCATATTATGTATATTTCACTTAACTACATATGTGAATTAAAGGTGTGAAAAGTTAATAAAAGTGTGCAATGTAATTTGGTCATAGTAACTTAAGTTGTCCTAAATTTAAAGTTTAGGGTTTTTGTTTGTTTGTTTGTTAAAAAGGTGTCATACAACAATTTCCTTCTTAGGGATTGTTAGTCATACAAGTTATCATTCTCAAATTAGTGGGTTCCTTATAAGTACTAATCAAGGGTTCACTTATGAATTTGCATCATGCATCACTCCCTTAGTATTTCATAAACATTGCTGGTAACAAGAGTATCATGGCATGAGAAGTCTTTGTTTTATCTTAGGAAGGAAAAAGTTAAGATTTGCCTATATTTCAAACAGTCAACATGATCTTATTTGAAATATTATTTGGTCTGGGCTTCTGTCAAAATACTATCAGAGTATGTTACATACAGGGAAAAAAAAAAAGGCTGGGAATACTGTTAAGTTTTTTTGTATTGTCTGATATACAAAAAGCATTTTCTTTTTTGTATTTTTGGCCCTGCATATACTAGGCAAGTGCCCTACCACCCAGCCTTTGGAAAGATTTTGGTAATTTTTAAATCACCAAATTAATCTAACCAGTGCTATGTAACAGCAAATACTAAGTAAACTTGAAAGACAAATTTAAACTGTTCAGAACCTGCAAATTTTAAAATCAAAGGGTCAAATGTTAGATTTCATTTTGAAAACTTACTCCATGGGGCTGCAATTAAGTGTGTACTCCTCTTGCAAAGGACCTGAGCTCAGTTCCCATCCTTCACACCCAGTGGCTCATAACCGCCTGGAACTCCAGTCCCACGAGCTCTGACCCCTCTCTGGTCTCTGGAAGCACTGTACCCACAGGCACAAACCCACATTCACACACACACACACACACACACACACACACACAGCCACACACACCACATACACACATTATATTGATGTATTATTAAAAATAAAAAATAAAGTTCATTTAAAAAAAAACTTATTTGATACTTATAGCCTAACTTAAAGACAGAGAGACAAAGAGAACAAAGGGGGAGTTCTTCACGTAGAATACCAGGAAGTAAAACCCAAATAACAGCATTTGAAAGTCATTATTTTTCTATTTCCATAGTAGAAACTGATTTAGGAAAATTGTTTAACCAATGATAACAGTAGTAGGTGAACTTTTTATGAGTAATAAGACAGATTGAATGAAACTATTTCCATAAATTATTTATTTAGTACAGAACAGTAAATTTATCGTGGAAAATTATCAGACATACTTTTACACAGGGATTAAGAATATCCTGGAATGACACACTAAGAGGGGACAGCATGGCACTTCTTTTTTTGTTGTTTTGTTTTTTTGTCTTTTCAAGACAGGGTCTCCCTGTAGCCCCAGCTGTCCTGGACCTCACTCTGTAGACCAGGCTGGCCTTGAACTCACAAAGATCCGCCTGCCTCTGCCTCCCAAGTACTAGGATTAAAGGCGTGCGCCACCACGCCCAGCATTTTTTTTTTTTTTGTCGACACTTCTTAATACATAGAATGATTGTCATCATGATTAAGCAGCTAAATCAAGCTGAGTAACATGTCACAAAATAAATAAATATTCCCCTATAGCTAAAATATTGTCATGACAAAAGTGGAGTGGGCGTTGAAGTTGCTCCAGACTATAGATGAGAAAGGGAGACATGAACAATGAGTACAGAGTGCCAGGGAAAACAGTCAAGGACATTCTAAGTGCCCCTGACGTCTGCGAAGAATATTTATAGACTGCAGTATTGCATCAGTGTTGAACTTCCTGATTTCAATAGTAATATTCAAGAATATTGGTACTTATGGATTTTTGAGGTATTGAGGATTGAACCCAGGGCCTCACAAATACTACGTAAGTATTTTACCAACTGAGCTACATCTCCACCTATCTTGCTCTTGGGAAAACCCTGAAATATTTAACAATAAAAAAGAACATGGGTTTAACTTACTCGTATGTATAGATCAGGAAAAACAAGTATGCGTGAAAGGAGGTGAGTGGAATAATGAAACAGATCTGGCAAAATGTTGACCAGTGGAATCTGGGTGAAGGGTTTGGGGCATTCTACTACTCTTGGAACTGTTCTGTGAGTTCAAATTATTTCACAAACAAGTTACAGGGGCTGGAGAGATGGCTCAGCAGTTAGAAGCACTGGCTGTAACTGAGGACCTGGGTTCATTTTCCAGCCCCCACATGGTGGCTAACATTCATCCTTAACCAGTTACAGGGGATCCAACACCCTCCTCTGGCCTCCATGGATAGTACATGACACAAGAGCACTTATATACATACCAGAATACGAAATAAAAATTTTTAAAAATTATAAAAACAACTTATTTGGGGTGAAACATTAGGTCTATGACCAGTATTCTGTCCAAAAGAGTTATTTTTCAACATTTCTAAAAAAATAGTTCTATCTAGCTTTATACATCTGATGACAAGCAAGCAGGTCACATACTGACTTCACTTTAGATAGTATTTTTAAAGTGGATTACAATAATTGTCACAAATATCTTTTTTAAAAAAGAATCAGAGCTAGAAAAATTAAGACTCTTGATTTAAAAAAAAAAAAAAAAGGAACTACAAGCTGGAGCTTGAACTGGCCAGGCCAACTTGACATACCAGGGCATGTCCAACCCAGCTGATCGTGCTATACTATCGTCCTGCTAGGACCCAGGGCCAACTTGACATACCAGGGCATGTCCAACTCAGCTGATAGTGCTATACTATCATCCTGCTAGGACCCAGGGCCAACTTGACATACCAGGGCATGTCCAACCCAGCTGATAGTGCTATACTATCATCCTGCTAGGACCCAGGGCCAACTTGACATACCAGGGCATGTCCAACCCAGCTGATAGTGCTATACTATCATCCTGCTAGGACCCAGGGCCAACTTGACATACCAGGGCATGTCCAACCCAGCTGATAGTGCTATACTATCATCCTGCTAGGACCCAGGGCCAACTTGACATACCAGGGCATGTCCAACCCAGCTGATAGTGCTATACTATCATCCTGCTAGGACCCAGGGCCAACTTGACATACCAGGGCATGTCCAACCCAGCTGATAGTGCTATACTATCATCCTGCTAGGACCCAGGGCCAACTTGACATACCAGGGCATGTCCAACCCAGCTGATAGTGCTATACTATCATCCTGCTAGGACCCAGGGCCAACTTGACATACCAGGGCATGTCCAACCCAGCTGATAGTGCTATACTATCATCCTGCTAGGACCCAGGGCCAACTTGACATACCAGGGCATGTCCAACCCAGCTGATAGTGCTATACTATCATCCTGCTAGGACCCAGGGCCAACTTGACATACCAGGGCATGTCCAACCCAGCTGATAGTGCTATACTATCATCCTGCTAGGACCCAGGGCCAACTTGACATACCAGGGCATGTCCAACCCAGCTGATAGTGCTATACTATCATCCTGCTAGGACCCAGGGCCAACTTGACATACCAGGGCATGTCCAACCCAGCTGATAGTGCTATACTATCATCCTGCTAGGACCCAGGGCCAACTTGACATACCAGGGCATGTCCAACCCAGCTGATAGTGCTATACTATCATCCTGCTAGGACCCAGGGCCAACTTGACATACCAGGGCATGTCCAACCCAGCTGATAGTGCTATACTATCATCCTGCTAGGACCCAGGGCCAACTTGACATACCAGGGCATGTCCAACCCAGCTGATAGTGCTATACTATCATCCTGCTAGGACCCAGGGCCAACTTGACATACCAGGGCATGTCCAACCCAGCTGATAGTGCTATACTATCATCCTGCTAGGACCCAGGGCCAACTTGACATACCAGGGCATGTCCAACCCAGCTGATAGTGCTATACTATCATCCTGCTAGGACCCAGGGCCAACTTGACATACCAGGGCATGTCCAACCCAGCTGATAGTGCTATACTATCATCCTGCTAGGACCCAGGGCCAACTTGACATACCAGGGCATGTCCAACCCAGCTGATAGTGCTATACTATCATCCTGCTAGGACCCAGGGCCAACTTGACATACCAGGGCATGTCCAACCCAGCTGATAGTGCTATACTATCATCCTGCTAGGACCCAGGGCCAACTTGACATACCAGGGCATGTCCAACCCAGCTGATAGTGCTATACTATCATCCTGCTAGGACCCAGGGCCAACTTGACATACCAGGGCATGTCCAACCCAGCTGATAGTGCTATACTATCATCCTGCTAGGACCCAGGGCCAACTTGACATACCAGGGCATGTCCAACCCAGCTGATAGTGCTATACTATCATCCTGCTAGGACCCAGGGCCAACTTGACATACCAGGGCATGTCCAACCCAGCTGATAGTGCTATACTATCATCCTGCTAGGACCCAGGGCCAACTTGACATACCAGGGCATGTCCAACCCAGCTGATAGTGCTATACTATCATCCTGCTAGGACCCAGGGCCAACTTGACATACCAGGGCATGTCCAACCCAGCTGATAGTGCTATACTATCATCCTGCTAGGACCCAGGGCCAACTTGACATACCAGGGCATGTCCAACCCAGCTGATAGTGCTATACTATCATCCTGCTAGGACCCAGGGCCAACTTGACATACCAGGGCATGTCCAACCCAGCTGATAGTGCTATACTATCGTCCTGCTAGGACCCAGGGCCAACTTGACATACCAGGGCATGTCCAACTCAGCTGATCGTGCTATACTATCGTCCTGCTAGGACCCAGGGCCAACTTGACTTACTAGGGCATGTCTAACTCAGCTGATCCTGTTATACTATTGTCCTGCTAGGACCCAGGGCCAACTTGACATACTAGTGCATGTCCAACTCAGCTGATCATGCTATACTTTCGTCCTGCTAGGACCCAGGCTTGAACCAAGTAACTCTGCTAACCCTTCCCAATGAATTATCAAGTTACTTTCACTATGAAGCTGTGAAGCTGCTTCCCAAAATCTGTGTTGAGCACCACTGGCATCAGTGCCCTCCAGTGCTGACGAATACAGCAAACTGCACAAAGTAGAACTTCCAAAGAACATGCCACTGAGAACTACTGGGATTTACAAACCTTTATCATCATGCATAGATTTTGAAATTTTTTATTCATTTATTTTTGGGGCTTTTGGGGACAGGAGCTCCCAATAGCCTGAGCTGCCCTGGAACTCACTATGTAGACCAGGCTAGCCCAGCCTGACTCTGCTTCCCGAGTGCTGGGATTAGAGGCATGTGCCACCATACACAGCCGTTTCCAAACTGAATTTGCAAAGTTAGGGAAGTGATCTGTAAATTGTGAACACAAAAATTCTTGCAGAGGTGCTAATGGATGAAAATAAGTTATTTAATCATTATTATATTTTAGAAACTACTCTCATGCTGTTTGAGGTTGTTATAAAAGTCTAAGTAAGTAACATAATTTTAACATATATATATGAAATCATTCTAACACTGCTTACAAGAAAAAGTCTTACTATCTCCCTGTTAAGGTTTCAGTTCACGGAAAGCTCTATTGTTTTTCAAAAGAACAATAACATTTACTAAAGCACAAATATTTATTTGTATATTAAAATTTTTAATAGTGTATATTAATTGTGCTTTTCATGAAAACAAACATAACTTCTACAACAGCAACAGAGCCCTGATACAGTTCAAGGGAAACTGGTCTGGGGTATATTTAGGCTATTTCATTCTTTATAATTGAATGGCTGTGAAGAATGCGCTTGTTTTAAAAAAGAAACCCACATGTCTGGTTCCAAACCACCAAGCCTTACCAAAGGCTGCTGGGGCTGCATTGCTTGGAGACCAAGGGCCTGGTTCTGGGGCTGTGAGGACTGCTGGGGCTGCTGCATCTGGAAAGAAAGAAAAAGTTTATACCCTTAAGAGCATGGGGCTGGTGTACATCTGAATATCCTTTACCAATACATACTTCATTCTGTTGCAACAAAATGGTGGGGATCCAGTCACAAAAATATGTCATTAGGTGATTCTGGCATTGTTTGAACACCTTCCCTGGTATAGTCTACCACATACCTAGGCTATATGATATACTCTGTTTAGCCTATTACTTCTACAGCCATGATAAATAAAATGAAGTAAGACTGAATTAAGCACAGGATAAATGATGTAATCAGAGACATACCAAATACAAGATGCCTAAGACTGCAGCTGATCAGACTCGGCATACTGTTTGAACATAAACTTCCCCTGCCTAATGTTGGTGATCCAACCCAGGGCCTCGTCATGCATGCTAGCCAACATTCTACCACTGAGATTTCATCTCCAATGCATGAAAAGTTATTTTAATAAGTAGGATAATATTCTAAAATAACCATTAAGGGTATATTATAGGAAATAAGCAGGCACATGGGAGTTTATGATCATTTCTAGTATTAAGCTCTATGTGTAACTATTACGGTGCTTTTCTGTAACTGACAGTGCAATAGGTTTGTCCAGACCAGCATTACCACAGACACATTTGGACTGTGCTATGCTAATAATGAAAGCTATGATGTCACAAGGTGAAAAGCATTTTCAGCTGTACTAACTGAAGGGATCACCGGCACATACACAGTCTCAGACAGAAGCGTCACTGTGTGGAGCATGACTGTGTTCTTGCATCTTCTGTCTTTACCTTGCTAAACCTCACTTTTCCTCCAAGGCTGGGACACAAGCCTGTTTCTCAGGAGGCCTTCTCAGATCACCGCACACCCCACGTCTCTTCCCTCCTTTCTGCATCAGTGCTCACATCCTTTGCTCTCACAGCTTCAGCTTCTTTTATGTCCTTTGTACTTCCTCATGCTGCCAGGTGACGCAGCACCCTCAGTAGTTACCTTCCCTATGATATCTGGAAGGCCTCTGAGGATTCAGCTTTTTTTATGGGAAGATATAAACTAGCCCCTGAGTGTTCTAGTACAAATTACCAGCCTGAAACTCTAAATTGCGTCAGCATGAAGTCAGGCAAGTAACATAGCTCTTGGAAAACACCTCTAGGTCACAGAAGAAATACAAAAGGTTATGCAACAGGCAGGAAGACAAAAATTCAAATATTTAATCTCAGTGACCTTTAGAGTTGACTCTGTCCAAACACTTTACCATGCTGATGACCCTATATTACTTTTTTATCATTTGCATTTTTGTGTGTGCATGTTAATCCCCAAATACCTGAGGTTTTTTTTGTTTTGTTTTGTTTTGTTTTTTAAAATGTAAAGTAATGAACAGCTCATGTCCGGTAGCATTTCTCGCTAAGAGTGATACATATGGCTATGGACACCTAGCAGAGGTCCAGGTAGAGTGATTCTCAACATGAACAGTGTAGGCGGAGTCAGAGGCACAACACTGTAATGAGAAGCCAACGTCCACCTGGTTCTCTGCAAAATCTTCCAAGAAAGATGAACTCAACTTCATAATTACTAACTTTATGCCACTGGCCAGTCATAAAAAAGGAGTAAGTGAAATTCAGATACAGGAACAAGTAATTTTTATATATTTGCAGGTTATATATTGTTGATAAGAAATTCGCAGAAGGATGGGCTAGAGAGATGGCTCAGCAGTTAAGAGCACTGGTTACTCTTGCAGAAGATCTGGGTTCAAAATCCAGGTACCACATGGTGGCTAACAACCGTCTGTAATTCCAGTTCTAGGTAACCTAATGCCCTCTTCTGACTTCTGACTTCTTCCACAACAGGGGTGCACTTATATACATGCAGGCAATAAATGCACTCATACACATATAATAAAATAATAAAATATTCAAAAAAAGAAATTTGCAGAAGGATATATGTTGATAGGGATAGAGTTCCTATTACCTAATCAGAAAAGGGTTTCTGTATTTGTAGCTTTGAAAATGCCCATGAAAGGCAGAAAGTGATTAGTAAACAGTTAAGTAAATTTCCCTAGTGATCTGGAAATAACATCTTTTAAAACAGAGAAAAATGGGGCTGGAGAGATAGCCTAGTGGTAAGACTGCTCTTGCAGAGGACCCGGGTTCGATCCCCAGCACCCACATGGTGGCTGAGAACCGTCTGCAACTCCAATTCCAGGAGAACTCCAGTTCCAGGGGAATCCGACACCCTCTTCTGACCTCTGCGGCATTGCACGACACGGGTGCACAAACCTACATGCAGATAGTACACTCATACACATACAAAAATAAGTAAAATTAAAAAAGAAACAGAGAAAAATGCAAATAGCAGTCCTAAAAAACATTGTTAAAGCAAATCCTTGTAATTTACAGAAAAGATGATTTAAGAAAATACCACTCTGAATATTAATAGCTATATTAGTGAAAATATTTCAAGTAGCATTATCAAACTAGTGCTTTGCTTGAATAGTCTTGATTCTTACTGCACTCTTAAAAGTAAGTGTGGTAATTGATGACAAAAATGAAGAGCAGATGGCTTTTACCATCTTGGTGATAACACCTATACAATGAGTGGAGATGAACATTAGTACAACCACACTAACCCAAACTACTTATTGTATATTATTAGTGTTTTACAACTTTTAAAATATTTTCTTAAAAATGAGGATGCAAACAATGGGAGCTTATCATTGTTACACTCAGATCTATAGAGCACTTGGGTTGATTTTGGCTTGTCACCTTTTGATACTATTTGTAGCTGATACTAGATTCAGACTTCAACCCCACTTCAGCTTATTTCTAGGGGAGATATTTTTCCCTTCCCTCCATCCAGTGTCAAAGCAGAAATACACATGTTCCTTCGTGTTCCTTTCTGCATGACAGCTTTCTTTCCTACTGACCTCATACAAAGCATAGACAGCCCTTCCCTTGGGCATGCCCTGGTCCACTAGACTCCACATTCTCCCTGCCCCAACTTCTTTCTATGTAGCACATACAATAAGATTCTATCTTGATTTGGATTGGTGATGAGGGCCCCCTGAACAGTCTTACCAGGAAATCTCCAACCCAATAGCATGACCAAAGTTTGCTAATCACAATATGAAATTCACTTGCTAATAATGGAGACAAGTGGCACAGGTAAGCATAACAGCCCTTCCTTCTCTCCTTCCTTCCCAGGGCTGGAGACTGAACCCAGGGCCTTGTGTATGCCAGGCAGGGGCTTATCAATGAACCATATCCCCCATCTTACATAATACTGAAACCAAGAAATGAGAAGCAAGAATGTGCCCTGGGGCAGAACTGTTTATCTACAGGTCTCAAGTGTTTGTATCAAATAAGCAAATGATAATTTTCTGGATTTGAACACAGAAGCCTCTTGGGATTATTCAGTTTATGTTCCTCCAATTTCACACCTTAATCAGAGAAGAGGTCTTACAGAAATCTGTGAAGTTTTGCAAATGCAGAAAAGGGCTCTGCAATGTGGAGTGTTCTGCCTTCGACCTGGCAGATGCAGAGAAAGGAAAACTCTTGCCTCACTGGAACTATCCTGCACTAGCTTAGCTTCTAGTGTAAAACACGAAGGGCTCCTTTGAACCTAATAATTACATCTGAAGAGTCTTTCATTATGGCTTCTGTGTATCTGAACTACTGGAAGGGACGGCATTGCCCTCACCTCCCTGCCCCATACCTGGAGAAGTCTCTGCTGCTGTCGAACTTGCGGCTGTCTGGGCCTCATGGGGTCCTGAGGCAGGGGCACCGAGGGGAGGTTGGGGTGTGCGGGAGTCAGCACAGCATCAATTCCCCCGCCCACCAGAGGGCTCTGCTGTAGAGCCTGGTGGTTCAGTCTGGCAAAGAATAATGCAACTTGTGTTCAGGCCCAAGCGTACCATGGAAGAATCACTGTCTCCAGCACATTATACACATTCACAGAGAAACCATTAGTGTTCAGTGACCTTGCATACAATGAAAATAGCAAAAGGCCAGAGGTTACAATAACAAAGGTGACCAAAAAAAAAAAAGGACAGTAAGCAAACTACTTAAGGCCACGTAGCAATCATATAGAAATTACTTTTCCAAAAATTAAATATTTTTAACAATAAGCGACAACAACTGAATATTTACTTGGGAGCAGGCCACATGTGGGAGGCTGAACAACAGTATTTCACTGACTCCTCACATGTCCCACAAGGTTGACAGTTTTGTTTTCCTCACTGTAAAACTGAGAGTGCAGAGACAGAGAAGTAACTGTGATTGCCCAAACAACAAAAGGCACAGGTAGGATTTAGTTTTGAGTTCTGAAGCTCAAGTTCTTAAGTCAAACTATACTGCTGCTTACTATAAAAAGGGCAAACATAGATTACATTTTACAAATTAACTTATTTTCCCAAATGTGCAACCATCCACCTTCCTAACTTCCAAAGAGCAATTATTTAGAGTGGACATGTAGCCAGCCTTTGATGGTAACACATGAGAGCTAAGCTGTGTAACTTTGCAAATTTCATTCTTCTGGATGGTACCATTCAATAGCATGGTCTATGATAATGGAAATCAATTTCAGCTGTGCTATCCAATGAGAGGGCCACTAGGACTTGCTACACATTATACATTATCAGGTCTCAGCACAAAACAAAGCTGCAGGTCTTCTTGGCTAAAAATATCAGTAAGAAGTTTAAGAGAAAGGAGAGCATCCAACTAACCATGAGGCTCTTGGAAACACCTCGCCCCCGGAAACTGCACAGACCACTCACCCTCAAAGCTACACATGCTGACCATAGTTAGCTAATGAACCCTTGAAATGTGAATAATGTATCCATAGAACTAAAAGCTAAGTGGACTTTAATTAATCTAAATTTAGTCAAGTGTTGATAGCAGCTCCAATGAATGGTACAGTCACATTCTAAAACAAAGGGGTGTGAATAGTCAAGAACAGAAAGTCTGTCCTGAGTCATCCCTGCAGGGAAAAGGTAGAAAGTAAGTCATAATAAAACTCTCAGGGGCACCATTCATAATTAGTACTGTAATTATAGACTGCATGTCTCTGATCAGAAGATTGTAGTAAGGCATTGCTAACAGTGATCAATAGTTTTCCATCTTAGATACTTTAAGTAAATAAAGCTTTAAAACAAGAGGAAAAAAAGAGTACTAGAGCTAGCATACTAGTATCATCTGAAAATATTGCACACCACACAATGGAAAAGGCTAGTCATTCATCTAGGGTCCCGGAATGAAACAGATGAGACATTATTTGGAACCTCTATCTCGATGTTGCTAAAAATGAGATGTCAGGATGCCAGTATATAATACAACTCATAAAAACCAATACAATGTAAAATGCCTGCAAGAAGCATAGCAAACCCAAGGCCAAGAGATGGCTCACTACTGCAATAACGACTTCTACAGGCATCACCTCTGAGAGCCAGCCACAGGCTGCAGGTATGGGGAGGCCTGCTGCTGCACATAGCCACTCGGCTGCTGCTGGATCTGTCTGAGTCTTTCCATCAGCGCTGGGCTGGAATGGGCAGCAGGATAGGCCCTGGAGTTGTAGCTGGGGGAGAGAACCACGCCACCAGCCTGCTGCTGTGTTGCCTGCTGCAAAGGCATCTGCGTTCCATACATTGTGTAGCCCTGGGGCATGGTCTGCAGGAAGGCACAAAGGAAGAAGTCAGTGCCACAATCAGTCCCCAGATTCCTATCACCAAGAAATATGGGGTAAAAAATAGCCCCGTGGGGTCCAACCTGCATTTTGACTGTTCTGAAACGCTCTGTTGACTCAAAACACACAGAAGACTACCTGCAGGCAGGAAGTCTAGCCAGAAACTTATCAAGTGAACTAGTTGCACAATGACTCAGCAGAAATTTCTATTTCAAAATAAATGATCCCTCATTGGTTAAAGTGGCTTTTAAGCTAAGCTGCTCAATTTTAGGCAGGAAGGGCATCTTTCTACATAGAAATAGACAGACCACCACCCATGGCTTCAGTGCACAGCTCATAGCACTGTTCAACAAATCCCAAAACAACGTTAACATCATTTCCAGAATTAGCCAAAGAAGGTACTCCTGAAGAGGCAAGTACACTGTGTTACTCTGTGACTGTACCTCTTTGGGTCTGAGGACTGTCTAATCATTACCAAAAAAAAAAAAAAATTCAAAAAGGAACTGTACAATCAGTAACTATTGAATGCTTTATTTTGGTTCGAGCACACCCTATTTCAGCCTTCTATCAATAATAACCTAAATGCTTAATTTTTGTGTTTAATAATAATACGAAAATTATTTCCCTAAACCATAAAAGCTTATGGAAAAGAAAAAGATGGGGTTTGCTGGATGACTAGATACAGTTTATAGGACAGAACACTGCCTGTTCTCTGGATCCTCAAAGTACCACACTTTAATCAATTTAAAGCCCCTGATTCTGAAGACAAGAGTAATACATAATGAACTTCCAGCAGCAGCATCGATGAACCAGGCTGAAGGGCTCAGGCCTATGCAGGCAAATCCTGGTTCTCCTTCCAGCTATGTGGAAGGAATGAACTGCCAGCCCCCATAGGAACCTTGTCACAAACACCAGGCCCCTTAATATGAAAGGGAAGGTGTAAGAGCATAAGGATGTAGAATTAGCCAGAGTACTAGGAAAAAGGTAGATCAAGATCCATCCTATTAAGGTCAAAGTATCCCTTGAGCAACTACTGTGTATGAGATACCATGCTAATAATTCTATAGCTTGCCTTAAATTTTCACATCCTGCATCTCTATCTTACAGAGTTTGACCTGGTATTACATGTACAATGTTACACAGCTGGTGAATCACTAGGAACTATGTTGTGATCTCAACTGGAGGCCCATCATCTTGTTTCTCTATTATGATCCTTCATGAAACTTATCTTTAAATATGACAATTTCTATCACAACTTACACCATTATGCATTATGCTATAAATAACTCAGAGGGTATTATTTTATTGTTTGGAGATAGGGTCCCACTAGGTAGCCTCAGCTGACCTCAATCCCCCCTTGTTCTTCCTCCCTGGTGTTGGTATTACAGGTGTATACTGCCAAGCCTGATGTGTTTCCTTATCATCAGCACTACAGAAGTTGGAATTCATTTACATTTATAATTCAAGAATTTCCTTAATCAATCCTGACACTTGTTCAACAATTCCTGTTCTATAATCTATAAGTAGAAGTAACTCAGTTCTAGAGCCTATCTGGAGTCGATATGTAATTTCCTTAGTCTCTCTCATATACCATTAAACATAAAAGAAGCACATATAGGCAAATATAGGTACCTGTGCTTGCTGCAGCCCTGGATACTGAGGGAGCTGAGGGGAAGGCCGTGCTTGTGCAGCAAAGAGAGCAGCCTGGTCCCCTGGCTGGCCCTGGAAAACAAAGTCAAAACAAACTCTTCATAACAGCAAGGGCTTGATTTATGCTTCTGAACATAAAACTCACAGACTTTAAAACCGTGCTAAATGCTTTTTCTCATCAGTCACTTATATGTGTAGACTATTACATTTTTCTTCTTAGAAAATTGTGTCACTAACAATAACACAAACATAAATACAGCCTACATAACCTCTCTCATTAGAGAGACTCTCAAATAAGTCTCTAGTTGCTGTCAGTGCACAAATATTCCTCTGGGTTGAAAAACACGAGTCTCTAAGTGTAAATCTCCAACCACAGGCTCAATGCCCACCTGTAAAGAAAAAAGGACACATAGTATATCCTCATCACATATAAAATCTCACAGCTTCTTAATGACGTTTCTTCACAGTGATCTAAAAACTGCATAAGCCATGTATTGGTGGAGTGGGGGAATTTCAATACTACTAAGATTCTAATAATCAGTTATACACAATAAAAAAATGTAAGTTAATAGCAAATACAAGTCTAACCAACTTCAGGTAAAATAGAACCAATTATTACCTGTTTGGCAGTCTTAATTTAATATGCTTAGGGCTTCATAAAATAGTTTAGTAGGAGAAGCCATATACATGCTTTATATTCTAGTGTCAGAAGTTATTTCATAGAAGCTTACAGTAGATAACCACAGAAAGAAGCCTATCTATCCTTGGGTGATAGAGATATGGCATGTGGTTAAGAATACTAGCTGCTCTCTTTTTTTTTCTGGTCTTTTTGAGACAGGGTCTCCCTTTAGTCCCAGCTGGCCTAGAGCTCGCTCTGTAGACCAGGCTGGCCTTGAACTCACAGAGATCCGCCTGCCTCTGCCTCCTGAGTGCTGGGATTAAAGGTGTGTGCCCAACACACCCAGCAAGAATACTAGCTACTCTTACAGAGAATCTGGGTTTGGTTCCCAGCACCCACATTGCAGCTAACAATGTCCATAACTTCAGTTCTAGGGAACCGATGCCCTCTTCTGACCTCTGTGGGCATTGTACAACATGAGTCCATTTATAGACATATAAGCAATACACTCATAGACATGAAAAATAAAAATAATAAATATTTTAAAGAAGTCTAGCCCCTTACCATCCTGGACTTTTCCGGAACTTATACATTATAAAGAGAGAAGTTTACTGTGGAATTATTTCCTTATAATAAAAAAAACATTCCGCTCAAAACAGTCAACTTCCTCATGGAGAATATTGAGAAAGACTGAGAAAGAAATGAAAAGCATGTTTGGCAGAATGCATGAGCTCTGGTGGGGTGGGGGAATGTGTGGGGGGGGGGACACGAGTCTAGATTTGTTAAAAAAATAAAAATAAATTTGTGAAAAAAATTATAAAAACACTAAATTATAAGTGTATAAACCTACTTTACTACGCTTGGAAAGTAGTATAGATACTTCTAAACAAAGAAAAGGATAGTGAGGGCGGGCGCCGCGGCGCTGGGCCAGAGGGTCCGGAGAGTCCGGCGGCCAGGGCGGCTGCGCCTTTGAGCAGGCTGCCGGGGCGCGGGCTAGATCAGGAATACCCCCCCCCCCGCCCCCAAGTAGTGAGAATCAAGTGGACTTTGTTTTGGAGAACCTTCAGAAACAGAAGAGAAGAGTGCTTGGCTTCCAATATCTAATAGGTGCAACAAAATTGAAAAGCAGAAAGGTCATACTCCATAACAAGGAGGAAGAGGGAAGAAACAACAAAAAAAGGTATCTGAAGAGGAAAGCAAAACCGTCCGCTATTTGTGGATCTAAACCACAAAAGGGAAGCCCACATGGCAGGGAACACGATGAAGGGACAACATGGAGAAAGGCACAGGATAATCCTGCACCAAGCTCTAACAAACCTGGTAGGAGACAGCTACAAGGGGAACCCCTTGGAGGAGAACCAAGGAACAGATCTTAGAGGAATAATTGCAGACCTATGCAGAGAAATTAAAGAACATAAAGAGGAATTCAAAAACAAAGAGAGAGAATGAAAAAAACTGCAAAAGGACCTAAGGGATACAATAACAAACATCAGAAAGAACTAAAGGAACAATTGAAACTCCGGAAAGAACTAGAGGGAGAAAAATAAAGAATATAGAGAACTAAAGAGAGAGAATGAAAAACTCAAAAAGGACCTAGAGGATACAATGACAAACTTCAGAAAGAACTAAAGGAACAGACCAACAAACACAGAAAGAACTAGAGGTGAGAGGGAAGAAAAAAAACAAACTCCGAAAGGAAGTAAAACACTGAAAAAGGAAGCCACCAACACGAATAAGGAGCACCAAGAAGAGATGAAAGTACCAAGAAGAGATTGAGGAGCTCAAAAAGGAAATGGAAGTCTAAAAAAAAACACAGGATGAAACGAAAAAGGAATTAGAACACACATGAATCAAGAGAAAAGGAAAGGAAAAAGCCACAGAAGTGAATGGAGGAAGCAGAACAAAGAATATCAGACTCTGGAAGAACACAGAGCAATTTAAAAAGCTCAAATAAAGACACGAAAAATTTAAAAATACACAAATGTGGAACAACCAGGAAATATGGGACACTATGAAAAGTCAAACATCCGATCATAGGATATAGAGGAAAGGAGAAGAATCTCAAGAGAAGAATATTGATCAGATTTTCAACAGAATAATAGATAAGAACTTCCCCCAAACTAAAAAACAGATAAACCCATACAAATACAAGAAGCACATAGGACCCCAAAACAGACAAATCAGAAAAAAGAAACACCCCACGCCATATTATAGTTAAAATGCTAGATGCCCAAAACAAAGACAAAATCTGAGGGCTACAAAAGAAAAACAAGTCACATACAAAGGGAAAACCTATCAGAATTACAACTGACTTCTCCGCCTCAAACCATGAAGCAAGAAGAACATGGAGCAAAGCATTCCCAGTGTTAAGGACTACGGGATGCCAACCCAGAATACTTTACCCAGCAAAAATGTCGACTATACTTGAAGGAGAGAAAAGTCTTCCATGACATAAAACAAGATGATGGAATACATGTCTGGAAAACCAACTCTTCATAAAATACTTGAAGCATTCAAAGGGCAGAAGAGAGGAGCAACAATCCTCAAACACCTAGGAAAAGAACTAATAAACATAACCATAGGAGCAAATCAGAGGCTAAAGCCCAAATGGATAATAAAATGAAAGGAGCAACATCCATCTTTCAATTATAACCTTAAATATCATGGGCTAAACTCCCAATCAAAAGGCATAGACTGGAGAATGGATTAGGAAACAAAACCCATCTATATGCTTCCTACAGAAACCATCTCATTTCAAGGATAGGCACCAACTTAAGGTGAAGGGATGGAAGAAAGTATTCCAAGCAAATGGTACCAAAAAAAGAAAGCAGGTGTGGCTATTTAATATCAGACAAAATAGACTTCAAAGCAAAAGAAATCAAAAGAGACAAAGAGGGCCATTACATCTTTATTAAAGGAACAATTGATGATGAATTTATAAATTGTCTTTATAAAGACAATTCTTCAGGATCTCAAGCACAGATTAACCCCAGCACACTAATACTAGGGGACTCAATACCCCATTAAGTCCCCTAGACAGGTCACAGGACAAAGAATAAACAGAGAGACATCTGAACTAAATGACACCAATACACCAATGGACCTCACAACATCTATCGAATATTTCACCCAAACACCAGAAAGACACTTTCTACTCAGCACCCTCATGGAACATTCTCCAAAATAGACCATATACTAGGGACACAGGGAAAACTCAACAAAATATAAAAAGATTGAAATAATTTCATGCATTCTATCAGACCACAGTGGCAATAAAACTCAATATCAACACCAGAATAAACCCTACATCCTACAGGAACACATGGAGAGCTAAACAATCATCCTGAAGAATGAGTGGGTCAAGGAAGAAATAAAGAAAGAAATAAAAAAACATTCCTGGAACTGAATGACAATGATAAAACAACACCGCAAAATCTATGGGACACTCTAAAAGCAGTCCTAAGAGGGAAGTTATAGCTCTAAGTGCCTACTTAAAAAAAAACAGAAGAACACAAGTGAATGATCTAACACTCCGCAGCTAAAAATACTCGAGAAACAACAACAAATGAACCCTAAACGGAGCAGACAAGAAGAAATAACAAAAATCAGAGCAGAGATCAATGAAATAGAAACAAAGAAACCATACAAAAAAAACAATGAATCCAAAAGCTGGTTCTTTGAGAGAATAAACAAGATAGACAGACCTCTAGCCCAGTTAACCAAAAGAAAGAGGAACAACTCCAAATCAATAGAATCTGTGATGAAAGGGGAAACATCACAATCAGACAATGAAAAGATCCAGAACAATCAAGACGGACTACTACTCAAAAACTTATACTCTACTAAGTTTGAAAACCTAAGAGAAATTGAATGAATATTGAAATCCTGGGAATCACCAAAGCTCAACCAAGAAGAGATCGACAGCCTAAACAGACCAAAGTACAGGAAGAAATCGAAGGATGTAATAAGTAGCCTCCAACCAAAAAATGCCCAGGCCCGGATGTGTTCACAGCAGAATTTTATAAAATATTTCGAAAAGACTACAACCATTACTACTTAAATTGTTTAGAAGGATACAAACGGAGGGACTTTCTCCCAGAATCCTTCTATGAGGCCAGCATTACGCTACTACCAAAACCAGGGAAAGATACAACCAAAAAGGAGAACTATAGACCCATCTCCCTAATGAACAAGATGCCAAAATTCTAAACAGGATACTGGCAAATCAGCATACAGACTCCATCAAGAAAATCATCCACCATGACCAAGTCAGGATTCATACCAGAGATGCAGGGATGGTTCAACATACGAAAATCAATAACATCATCAAACATATCAATGACTGAAGGACAAAACCACACCATCATCTCAATTGACGCGGAGAAAGCCTTTGACAAAATCCGCATCCTTTCATGTTTAAAGTCCTGGAGGAAATTGGCCTAGAGGGGTCATTCCTCAATGTAATCAAAGCCATATACAGGAAAACCCACAGCAATTATCATCCTAAATGGGGAAATGACAGAAGCATTCCCCTGAAGGTAGGAACTCGGCAAGGCGCCCCTGTCACCACACCTCTTCAATATAGTGCTGGAAACCCTTGTGCAAGGGCAATAAGGCAGAGAAACGAAATTAAAGGAGTTCTAATTGGAAAAGAGGAAATCAAGCTATCCCTTTTGCTGATGATATGATTGTCTACCTAAGGGATGCTAAAGAACTCCACCAGAAAACTCCTAGGAACATGGTTAAGAGACTTTGTAAGTGGCACGGCATACAAAAAAATGAAATCTAGAAAAATCAGTAAGCGCTTATCTTTCAACGGCAACAACAAAGCAATTGGAGAAGGAACAAGGAGACTTTCCCACTCAGAATAACCTCAAAAAATAAATCACCTAGAACCAAACCTATACCAAAGCACACCAAGATCTCTTACACAAAAATTTTAAACCACCTGTAAAAGGGAAATTGGGTGAAAGACATCAATCAGAAGATGACAAAACCTCCCGCATGACTCATTTGGATTGGAAAATAAATATAGTTGAAAAACGTCCATTCTACCCCAACAGCTAGATGTACAATATTAATTACGCGATCCACAATCCAGAAAACCTCAAGCGTTTCCTTCACAGGCTTGGAGAAAAAAAAAAAAAATCCTCAATTCATTTGAAACGAAAACAAAAGACCCGAATTAGCAACAGCACACCACCTGAGTGAAAAGAGCAAATACAGGGGGGCATCGCTCTACACTCTGCCAGACATCAAACTATACTACAAGGATATATTCATAAAAAGCCTGGTACTTTCGGCACAAAAACAGACCAGTTTGACCAATGGAATAAAACTGAAGATCCAACCTGAGCTCATAAAATTTCAGCACACTCGTATTTTGACAAGGGGGCCAAAGAACACACAATGGAAGGAAAGACAGAGGCAGGTGTAGCTCTGAGATTTCAAGGCCAACCTGATCTAAAAAAAAGAAAAAAAAATTAAACCCCTAACTCTCACCTGTACAAAGGTCCAAACTCCAGACTGGATCAAATACCTCAATGTTAAATCCCAAACTCTGGAGGTGATAGAAGAGAACCTTAGCAGCAGACTACAAGACATAGGGTGTGGAAAATACTTCCTAAACAGACAGCAGCTGCACAAGAATAAAAGATCGACAATTACCAAATGGGACCGTTCATTAAACCAAAAAGCTTCTGTACATCAAAAGGAGCAATCAAGGAAGTGGGAGAAACCCACAGAATGGGGGAAACCTTCACAGCAGATACATCAGACAAAACATTAATTTCCAGAGTATATAATCTACTCAAAAAAAAAGAAGAAAGAAACAATATGAATCACTCAAAAGATGAATCAAAGAATTGAATAGAGATTTCACAGAGAGGAATTAGAGAATTGAGCTGAGAACAATTCTTAAAGAACTGTTTCAACATATCTGATAATTATAGAAATGCAAAATTTATTAAATAACCACTTTGTGAGTATATCATCCTTATCTCTCAATATAAGATCTGGCTAGGACAGGAACACGAATTGATACAAATGCTTGGAGAGGTTGAACGGGGAAAAGGGAGGGGAAAATCACTCATCCATTGCTGGTGGGATGTAAACTTGTACAGCACTATGGAAAGCAGTGTGAGAAACCCTTAAAAAGACCTCAAAATGAGCCTTCCATTTGACCAGTCATACCACTACTGGTATATACCCCAAGACACAACTACGCAGAGATACATGTATAGCTATATTTATGCAGCTCTGTTCACAATATGCAAAAAATCTGGAACCAGCCCAGTGTCCCCTCATCTGACGAGTGGATAGAGAATTGTGGTACATCTATTACAATGGATCTATTCTGTTGGTATAATGAAGGTACAACATTATTGAACTTGCGTGTAAATTGGATGGCAGCTGGATAGAACAATTACTTGTCTTAAGTTGTAAAGTTAACCAGTCCCAGATAAAACAAACGTAACAAAGTGTTGGGTGGTCCCTCATATGTTTGGAATGGTCTTAGTATCTAACTATACCTCAAGATATATTAATATTTCTTGTGAAGATGGATGCATTTTAAAAGAACAATAACAGAAAGCTTGCATCAGAAAATGGACTGAAATTGTGTGTATATTTGGGAAGGTATGGGGATGGGTTGGGAGAATGGGAACTCAAGATGTATATTCGATTCAAAGGCAAGTAGTTTAAATTTGATGTGAGTTCAGCAAGTAATCAGTTTCGCCTAGACACTGTCTACAGGATACGCGGTGTTTTAGAACTTAGTAAAAATAAAGATGATTTGTTTAGTCTTATACAACATGGATGGAATTCAACCAGACCTGATAAAACGGTAATGCATACTCTGACCGCTCTTAAATTCCTTGTAGATGAATACTAATTTCAGCTGTTGTCCCCATACATGTGTTTTTGTTTTACATAAAATCTGTAAAACGATAACTTGGGATTGGCACATACAAAAGTTATCTCTATAATTTTCTTATTGTACAGTATTCGAGTTCGTTGAGCATTCTCTTATTAAGATGACTTTAATTCCAAAAATTAAGTTTTGCTTTCCCACGTTTGATCATAAATATAGGTCACACACAAAACACTTACATCTGGTAGAATTTTGATTGAAATCTGTTCTGATTTTAACCATGCAAAATCTCTAGTTATGTCATTAAATACAAAGCTCCTATCTGAGGATCTCATGGGATTAAAATAAGGGAGCGGGGGATAATGATCAAGAACAGGACCTGAAACTTTTAGTTCAAAAACCTTTGTCAATTCAAATCTTAAAACTAACTACGCGAAAAGATTTGTGTTCCGAATCAGGGTTACAAATGTCATCCTACTGTAACCGCGTGAGGAAAGCGAAAAGAATCACATGCTTTTCATTGAGTAAGGATGTAAGCGCAGTCTAAAGTGGCCGTCGAGAGCTGAAAGGTTTGACTCCGTCTGAACAGTTTGAAAGAGGATCACGTAAAAAACCTCAATTGCCCATAAACATCTAACCTCTTACTGCTGATCCTACGATGTAACACAACTTATTATAATGAGTTCCCTAATGACTTATACCCTTTCTAGGTGCAACAAGGTTTGAGTATATGACTTTCTGTGCCTTACCCCCCGATTAGACACAAGGAGAAATAACTTGACGATGATGCACAGTTCTCCGCAACTGTAAATTGGGACAACGTCAGTTTAGGACTAGACTCGAAAGGTTACAACTCCTGAACAAAGTGTTCAGCCCATGAAAGGAAACCAGCCAGAATGTGACCAGAATCCAAGTCAACAGCTCAGAGAGGAGAGGACAGTTTTTACTTCTCATCCACCTTCCGTGCCCCGTCCTAATTTCTATAAGCCTAGGGATCAATCCGTAGGAGAGGAGGTGTGGTAAAATGTAAAAGCTGCGATTGGGGTGAACGAAGTGTAAACATAACAGCGATGTAATGACTGGATACTCATTTGATCACTTGATTGAAACAAAACAACCTGTCACCCCCACTGAATGGTGGGAGTGTAGGGGTTTGGGCACAACAGTTGTAGATTGGTTTTTCATGAAAGATGCTTTTACTCATGGATTATCAATTATAGTATAGCATAAAAAAGTAAAGAAAATTCAAATACTGAAAGAAGCAGGACGTCTATCGTGCACAATTACATGTATCTGGGAAATTGGGTGGGAGGGGGGGTGCGGAGGGTGAAAATAAGGGAAAATTGCTCTGACTATCTGAATTTGGATATAATGATTGGAGAGCGAGAAATAATGCACAACCATCAATAAAAAATTAAATTATAAAAAAAAGAAATTGACCAGATTGGAGCCAGCTGTTACACAGGTATTCTCTTGTAAAATCGGTAGAACTGAGCCTTCTATTGATTGCTACTGGACATAGAAACTGTGAGGGGTATTATTCTCCATATTCAGAACCAAATTATAATGCTAAAGATCCTTAAGCTATTGCACTTAAGCAAAATATAGTTATTAATACAGTAGCTCTGACATCAACAATGGATTTGATTCTGCACCAAGGAGATTGGCCAGGGGAATCCAAACCCCCACAAAAGATAAAGGCTACTTGCCGGCTCCACTGCCAGGAAGAGAAGGCACAAATAAGCCCTCCTAGTTGAAAAATTGACACTCTGAGAGTCTAACCTGGGAGAAGCTTGGCACGAACTGCGCAATCGCAAGTATACAGATGGTCGCTGGAACGCCAGAGAGTGTTTTACCAGCCAATAGGCTCACTAAGCAAATATACATCTTTCTTGAGTTCAAGCAGAACTTCTCTCGCAGTGCAGCAACCGCAGTGCTACAGCCGACATCATTTTGCAGCTGGAAATTAACTGGGTTGCATCGACAGAGGAAGCCATATGCCTTTATATCCCCAATCTAATTGGCTATTGACTCTCTACTTGGAGGAATAAGCCCCGATGTAGTGCCAACATATACACATCATAATAATACATTACGGATATGACCCTAGACACACGAAGATCTTGTCATACTTAACAGAAGAAATGTAATTCATAGGGTTTACATACCGATCCAACATCCTGCTAGTCTAGGTCCAAGATAATCACTTTTTACCATAAATAATTAGTACTGAGTATCAATACCTATATATCTAGTTGCGAGTGCTTCATTAGTAAGACCAAAAAGCTATATATTATACTGATTAAATACCTATACTATCTAATTGTGTGTGCATTAGTAGGATCGAAAGGTTAGGTCTGGACAAGCTGGCAGCGCTCATCACAAGAAACTGCCAGAACTGACTAGAGACCATCAGCTCCAGAGAAAGAGACTGTTTTGCTTCTCATTGACCTGTGCCCCTTTTCTTTAAGCTTATGGAAAACAAATCCCCTGTTTGGAGGTTAAGAAATGTTAAGGGCTTACCGATTGGGGTGAATGGTGAACTACAACATATAGACTGGACACGCATTTTATCAACTTGAAAATTGACATACAAGCCACCCCCCTTGCTGGATGGTGGACCCATGAGCTGCGTGGGTTTGAGCACAACTGCTCACAAATTGTTTTACATGAAGGATGCTTATGTTCCAGAGATTATCACCTATTGTTAAAAAATATGAAAAAAAAAGCCTGTTTGCAGAATGCATGATTCTTGGGATGGTGCTAGGGTTGGGGTTGGGGGGGAATAGGAAGGAGGTTGCTGATTTGAATTGTAAAATGATCGTATCAGAAATACAAAAATCATCAATAAATAATAATATAATTTTAAATAAAAAAAGGGATACTGGAATATTATTAGAAGCAGACTCCAGTAACAAATAAATTAGTCAAGAGATTTAGCATGTATCGAAGACCTCAGGATTCTCCTCCAATTTACTCACTACTCAGGAAACGAAGCAACCATCTCACTATTTCGATCGTCAACCACTACGGCTAGGCTGAGACTGCTAAGCCAAGCTCTCCCGCCTTAGAAGCCAGCACAGCCCATTGCCTCAACAGTGCAGTTGATCTGACTCAGTCAGAGCCCGGCCCCCCCTGGGAAGCCCAGGGTGACACTCGAGGATGAAACAATTTAAATACTCAGCCTATGAGGTGCTTACTTCTGTTGCGGGATTCACAGCTTTTAAAATAGCCCCAAGAACCTGAAGAAAATGACTCGCCTTATCGACCTTTGTTTCTTCTTTTCCTTTTTTTTGTTTTTAAAATTAATTTTATATTGATGTTGCTTTGTGCGATTTCATACTTTTTTCCAATTCCGTTCAGTCTTGGTCCCTTTTCCCTTCCCACCCCACACCTCCCACAGGTGGCCATCCCAAGACATGCAATTGCTGCCTATCTGGGCTCCTGCATCTTCTCATCAGTTTTTATTTTTTCTATTTTATTATTTTTTTTTTTTTTTTTTTTTGAGTTTAAGCATCCTTCATGCAAAACCTCACAGTTCTGCTAAGGCTGTGTGGCCCAAAACACCTAAACCGCACCCACATCCAGTCGGTTTGTTTTGGACAGGTTTCGCTTTCATGTTACAAATCAAACAGTAAGATCAAAATTATGAGTTGTCCAGACTACATTGCTGTGTAGTTTCACCATTAATCTCCCAATTCGCAGCCCTTATTCTTACCCACGCCTCACCCTCTTCTTCCCGCAGGTGTTGCCCTTCAAGGCTTAGAGAAAGGATGGCATCAGAGTGAGACGTTGAGAGGAAACAAGTCCACGTCCTCGGTCTGTAGCTGTTGACTTGGCTCTGGTCAATTCTGGCTGTTTTTTCCTTTCATGGGCTGACCAGTTTGTCCAGGAATAGACCTTTCGATCGCTACTAAGAAGGAACAAGCAATTAGATATAAGGTTTTTAAGCAGCACTAAAGTTTGGTGGTTATTTACTTTAAGCATAGACACATGTTTTGGGATATGTTACCATTCTGATGCCAGAATGAGCAATTTTCAGCCCCGCCTGTCTTGATAGATATGACAAGGGTCCTTACTCGGCTTATTAACTCTAACCTGTAGAGATGTGGAGAGCCATTGTGGCAATCAACCATGGGGTATATTTACAATCTCGCCAAGGGGAGAGCCAATAGCCAATTAGATTTGGGATATACAGGCACATGGCTGCCTCTGCTGCACAGTATTTCCAGGCAGGTGAGGTGTAGCTGGTGCTGACGGTGGAGTCTTGCTTGACTCAGGGAGACCCATATTTGCTTTATTGGTTTAGTGGCCTTTGGTAACACTCTCTGGCATTCCAGAGGCCATCTGTACACTTGCATGTGTGGTCTCAATACATCCCTCCCATGTTAACGTCAGGTCTTCGGCAGCAGGGTCTTATTGCCTCTCCTCCTGTAGGTATCCCAACTTAGAGGCAAGGAGCCCTTACCTTTTGTGGGGCCTTGGATCCCCTGGCCAACATCCACCTGGTAGAACAATCCATTGCTGATGTCAGAGCTCCTGTATTAATATATTTTGCCTGAGTGCATAGCCCTAGGACTTTAGTATTATATTTGGTTCTGAACAGAGAGTAATCCCTTCCACAGTTCCCATGTCTAGTAGTCAATTAAAGAAAGCAGTTTTACTGGTTTTATAAGAGATTACCTCTACAATAGTTGTCTCCAATTTACAGTTGGGGAGCGACCTCATCATTGTCATATTTCTCCTTGTTCTATGGGTGGGAAGGCAATAAAATATGAAAAGCAAATGTATATATCTGGTGGTTGAGTCCTATGATCTCCATGTGAAAATCACTTGTGATCATTTGTGAGTTAAATTCATCCAGATGTGGATGAACATAAACTTTCTGAGGGCATCCACTGTGGTATTGATACACAACAGCTTCAACAAGAATCTAACCTTTCACAACATGCTCCCATGAAGAAATTCTCATTAACCTCTTAAACAGAATCCTATATCCATGTGGTTAAAACTAAGAAAAAGTAGCCCAAATACCCTCTCTGGGGTCATGGAGAACTTCCATGTATCCAAATGATTCTTGAGCCTCCATGTTAAGGAACCAGTAAATCAACCAGATCTTTAAATACCACACCTCAAACCGATACTCAACGTTAGCATCAAATAAGGACTCTGAAATGTATTGTTGGGCTTCTACTTCATGACAAACACTTGTATATTTTCATGACTAAAAGAACACAGAATTATTTACATGTAAGTTAGAATCCTGGGACTAATGAGTAGACAGTAATACACAAGACCTACTTCAGGTGAGGGGACAGAGCCAATGCTTCACTCACTCTGATTATCAAAAGCCTTTATGGAAAACACTATGACTCATAGGGAGGAGCTACAGAAAATTAACACTAATAATGTATATCACAGTTATTAGGCAACACACTTGCTGATAAATATAGTTGAAGCTGGGAAGATTTAAGAAGCAAACTAAAAATTACTGTCTATATAATGTAATAAAAAAAAACTCAGAGAAATGGATCATAAACTTTAAAGCAGGGAGAAAACTAAATACAGTTCTAACACTCTGGAATCCATGCCGCTTACATCGAAATGTGAGCTATTAATATGTTGCATATACTATGTTTCATCTCACAAATCCAGTACAGCTCCCTGAGAAAAGCCAGAGCACCATGAGTTGGCCACCACTCACCAAGCTGGTTTCAAATAACTCTGTCATCACACAGAGTCCCCAGAGAGAAACACCCTAATCTCTCCTATCAGACTAAAATAGATTCCTGCCTTTCTTTTTATTTTTTCCTTCTTTTAACAAGAAGAATGCCAGGAATATACTATCTTAAAACCAAAAAGAAACCTGTTGACTTTGTTAAGGCAAAAAGAAATACAAAAGATGTTAGTTAAATTGAAAGATTTTTTACAAAGGCTAAACAAAAACTATAACATGAGTGTGAGAAAACTAAAGACTGAGGATTAGCAAAAGGTGTTCAGTGTGGCAGGAATGGCTTTAGCTGCAATAAGCTAGGAACAGACTATGTATCACCCCAACTGCACTGGCTAGAGCCACAGAGACAAAGAGAAACCACGCCTGGCAAACTGGGATGTCTTCGTTTCTTCTGCTCCTGTGATAAAATACCCTGACAAAAGTGACTTAAGGGAGAAAATGTATTTTGGCTCAGAATTCCAGATTATAGCCCGTTATGATAGAGAACTCAGTGGCAGGAGCTTGGAGAATTAGGCAGTGTATCCAGTTAAGAGGCAATGGATGCTTGCTAGAGTGTGGCTCCCTTTCTCCACTCTGCACAGAACAGGATCCACCCACAGTTAACATGTCTCTTCCCACTTCGTTTAGTGATAATCCCCCACAGGCTGGTGTAGAGGCTCATCTCCCAGGAGATTCCAGACTTGTCAAATTGACAATTAACACTAAGTATCACATATGGCCTCTTCGGTTAAGTATTATTTTCTGAAAACATTTTAAGCTTCATAAAATTTATTTTTAATCAATTCCAAGCACTGTGTCTGGCAAATAGTAAGTGAGCAGTTCATGGCTATTGAGAAAAACTGATACTAAGAATCCAGAGACAAACTGAGATTTGTATTTCAGCACAAATTAATTTACCAAGTCCTTTCAACTGTCTCATGGTTTTCAGAACCAAAATTTGTGTTTAAAAACCCTAATTTATTGTTTGGCATCTGGTAGATTGGGAGCTATCAAATGCCTTTGTTTTGGTTGCATGTCTAGAAACTAACTATATTTCCCTTCTTTATTCCATTTCTCTAAACAATCAGAGGTAATATTAACTTCGTATTTTTATGCATGGAAAGGAAACTTGTTCTTAATGGAATATTTGTGTCTAGCCAGACGTTGTATCACTAGAAAGAATAAAAGGCTTCTGTGGTACTGTGTGAGTTCCTCCAATCCAGACATTAACCTGTGTGTGCTAAGAAAGATGTAAGCAAGCTGAAGCATTCTGCTAGTTTATCTCCTCACTGTGATGTGAAGGAAACTGCTATACACACCCCACTTTATGCATTTTTCTTTAGACTTCCCTCTATACACAAAACAAGTCTGTCATACATTCTGAAATTTTATTTTCCAAAAACTCCTAAAGAAGATGTACTGCTTAGAATTGTCTTCCTTGCCTTCACAGGAATAATTATCTTTTAGTGCTGTATATTTTAATTGGAAAAGAGATATATCAAGAGTCAAGAAGACACCAACTCATTTGAAATGTATGCATGCATTTAGTACAGGGTATTTGATAAATTACCTTCAAAAAACCTGTATTTTCTCAGGTCATGTTCTTTTCTCCATTAGCAAGCATTTCCTCAATCAGCTGAAGTCACATAAAGGTCTCTTTCTAAAGCAAGTCTGGGTATACCTACAGCTATCAGTCAGAGAGTACTGCATGGCAGCACTGCACATCGCACAATCTGCTCAACTAAATAGCAGCTCTTGAATGTTAGCTAGTAACTTTGCATTTAAAGGATGCAAAAGAACAAGCTATTTGAGGAACTAGATTTTGTGTTAGGAAAAATAATACAAGACACACAGCACAAACCGGACCTGTTAATGAGCCACCAAGCAAGAAGGTTTAGTTACGACTCCTAGCTTGGAAGTTACTGAGTGCCCCTGGCAGAAACAACTCATAGGCTGCAAACCAGAGGTTATGGCCATCTGATCATTCTGGTTTGTTCTGAATGTGACACAGACACAGAGAATCCCACTGACCAGTTAAAGATATTTGATATAAATTTTTCACTTGAAATACCAACACTGAAACAGCCTGAGTCATTTAAATATAATCACATCTCATATATAAGCCTTTATAAGCAACTCTATTAACATGCCTAGATATAATGAATATAACTATTTAAATATTCATTGACTTCCTAAAATAGAATAGTAAAATCAAAAGGTTTAAAGGACACTAGAGGGGCTGGAGAGATAGCCTAGCGGTTAAGAGCACCGACTGCTCTTGCAGAGGACCCGGGTTCGATCCCCAGCACCCACATGGCGGCTGAGAACCATCTGTAACTCCAATTCCAGGAGAACTCCAGTTCCAGGGGAATCCGACACCCTCTTCTGACCTCCGCAGCATTGCACGACATGGGTAAACAGACCTATGTGCAGACAGTACATTCATATACATCGAAAATAAATAAATTAAAAAAAATTAAAGGACAGTAGAGATATGAATTTCTATTATTTTGAATGAATATAAAAGACAAAAAACACCTCCTTTTGACTTTGAATACTTGGTAAACATTTGTCTGTAATAATCCTTTTTTTTCCAAAAAAGAGGAATTTAAATGACTGGTGCAAACTATTTTCTTTCTGAATGATATTATCTGCTGAATAATATATTTCTCATAGCAAACATAAGCTGCCTTCAAAATATTTTTAAATTTGAGAGCTTAATTTCAAGCTTTTAAATGAATAAAATCCCATCTACTTCTCCATATACCATAAAACCATAGCAAAAATTAAGTATTTTGATAAAACTTTCCTGAAACAACTATTTGGGAAACTGTCTAACAGCAAGCACTTAATGATCTAAATATTTTCAAAGCTCGAATAGGCAGTCAAAGGTATTCACATCAACATATAATGTTATCTTTTTTTGTCTTGTTGTAGCCCCTGCTGGCCTGGAGCTTACTCTGTAGACCAGGCTGGGCTTGAACACACAGATCCACCTGCCTCTGCCTGCCAGGTGCTGGGATTAAAGGCATGCGCCACCATAGGAGCTAATGTTATCTATTAAAATGCATGAAATGAATTCCTTAGAGTCACATCCAATGACTCTTGGGTTTCCATTTTGAGCTGGCTCCCTGCTATAGAAACCCATAAGCAATTCAATGCAGAACACGCATGCTTGGCTAGCTCAGGCAAAGCAAAAGAGACCAAGTCTTATAAGATGCACGCTCAAGATTTATGCTCAACAAAACAAAACAAACAACACCACAATCTTCTTTGCACCGGAAAGAAACAGAGATGATGCATTTTGTTAAGAATCTGGAAATAAATAGTGAGTGGGATGGGACATAAAAAGCAGATTTCATAACCGCAGTTTCATTATCTAACATCGGCCTATAAATCAGCATGCCGTGCATTCCTCTACTAATGAGGTAAATTACTAAGAAGAGAAATAAGGGCTCAGGAACATAAAGGTTCAGAACTAGGACTGAGATGAAGGTCCATAAACTATTCTTCCATGAATGTTTTCAGTGTCTACATCATACATGAACATGAAAATCACAAGGTGATCAAGGAAAAAACTCTTGGAAATAAAGTCCACTAGATTAGACATGGCCATGCATTCATGATCCTGCTACAGTCTCAAACATAAGCCACATAATAATGAAATGAAGACTATAATTATTACCATCATAGAAGAAAATCTCACTTCTTATTTTGATGTTATTTAGGGAATCAAATCCAAGGCTCTACAAATATTTTATTAATTTATGTGCCAAATGAACTCACTATAGACTAGAACACTGAGAAATCATGTGGGAATACCCATGTAATAGAGAAACATACCTGGAAAGTTAAATGGGGTTATCAGACACAGACACTTGCTGTGACTAAGAGATGTTGGAACCCTATTCTCGTTCCCAGTCTAGATCCAGTGGCAGAGCTCAGAACAAGTCAGTAGGCCATATACTACTGGAGTATACAGTTAGGCCCAGTAAACACAAGTAAAAATACAGCATCAGGCTAATTACATATTCAGTCAACCATAGTAGGTAACAAATATAAATTTATAATGTCAGCAATGTTTACTGACAGAGTCTGATTTAAAGATAACAACATATTGCTAATTTCCAGGTAAACAGCTTCCTTGTCTCTTATTTTTGTACGTAGATGCATTCTAAGAGATATTACAGTGACTGAGAAGTTAAAATATTCTGCTTTACTAAGGATCAGTACATATGGGAGGAATTTCCTAAGTTAAAAAATATCTATTTGCAGCATTTTAGGTACTGGCATTTATATTGCTGCATCCGTGTGCTCTATCCGAGTGCCGGCTTTGGCTCCGGCAGCTGCCCTCAGAGCAAGGGCTCATTTCTTCACCTTAAACTTTTGTTCTCTCCCATGAAAAAAACAATATATATACACTATCCTCTAGGCTAGATCACAACATTTGCCTAATCATAATTTTCACAGATCATCAGCTTTAAGGTAATTTCATCATTCAAATAAACAGAAACAGAAGATATTAAGTAAAAAGCAAATAACCCATTACCCTGGACACAATTTCTACCAAAGGAACATGATGATGTAGGGTTTACAACCTCTAATTGGTTCAATGGCTACTTCCTCCTGAGCTCACGTTTATAAAAAAAAAAAATTTCTAAACCATACAGAGTGGAGGCATTAAAGATGTGTAGCAACAGTGAAGATTTGTTTCAATAAGACTATTTTTCCTACCTTTAACAAAAGAGTACCATTTGAAATATGCTCAATTTTAATGATCTGGAAGTTTATAAAACAGAAAAACAGAATGATAAATCAATAAATCCTTAAATTAACATATAATCAGGAAAACCCCATGTTAAAAATACCACTCTAGAAATTAACATTTCCCAAAACCCTACACATATGCAGATGAAATATAGAATGTTTATGGTAGCATTTCTGAACAGTAAGAAAAAATCTGCAGCAGCCTACAAGAAATAGACGTAGGAAAAGACTTCCTAAATCAGACAGCAGCTGCACAAGAATTAAGGTCGACAATTGACAAATGGGACCACATTAAACTCAAAAGCTTCTGTACATCAAAAGAAACAATCAAGGAAGTGAAGAGAAACCCCACAGAGTGGGAGGAAACCTTCACCACAGAAACATTTTACAAAGCATTGATTTCCAGAATATATAAACTACTCAAAAAACAAAGAAGAAAGAAAACAAATGACCCACTCAATAGATGGAGCAAAGAGCTGAACAGAGACTTCACAAGTGAGGAATTAGAGATGGCTGAGAAACACCTTAAGAAGTGTTCAACATCACTAATCATTAAGGAAATGCAAATCAAAACCACTTTAAGATATCATCTTACTCCAATAAGACTGGCTAGGATCAAGAAAACAAATGATACCAAGTGCTGGAGAGGTTGTGGGGAAAGGGGAACACTCATCCACTGCTGGTGGGAATGTAAACTTGTACAGCCACTATGGAAAGCAGTGTGGAGAACCCTTGGAAGACTTGGAATGAACTTGCCACCCGACCCAGCCATACCACTCCTGGGCATGTACCCTCAAGACTTACGCCACCACAGAGATACATGCACGGCCATGTTTATT